>JALPQI010004010.1:0-66659 GCA_025490895.1 Thaumatotibia leucotreta
AATTTGCCATTGTTTTGCCCACTGACGCCATAGTTTTTTGCCAAAAACCATAAAACAGATAAGCTCGGGCACCCATAATTGATTATAAAACGTTAAAAAGACAAGAAACCAAGCTATAATTAATAATGCAAGATAAGATGCAATAGAGACGTCGAGGTCGTCGAGTATGCATTTATTTGCCGGGCTATAAATGGATTTAGGCTGAGTAAGGGCGATCGGAGCTGCAATAAGTCAGGTGCGCCTCGGTGCAGCGTCAAGGCAAGAGGCCTGGGCTGCATAAAGCACGGTGCAATAAAGAGAATGGATGCCGCCCATCGGCAGGCAGCCGGCCGCCCGGCAGGATTACTCGAATCGCCACTATTTATCGCTCAAGCCTTCCACCCAGGTGCCATCAATCTATTTAATGATCGGGTCAGCACGTACTCTTGTTCTTTTTACTGTGCCCGGCGCAACGAGGCAAAGGCCGTTCGAGATGGACGTTTGATGAGGCGCCAGGGCTGCCAGATTGTATAATTGGATGCAATTTTTGTATAATTTGGTTGCTCTATGTATACTGAATTGGCTTGTATAATCGGATATATCTCTGTCACTCCAAGGACAAACTTTTATTTTGTATAATTTCATTGTCTTGTTTCGTATACTTTGAAAATTGTGACTGGTAACCCTGTGAGGCGCTTTTTCGGTCGTTGCCACTCGTAAAGGGTTTATGCACAGTCGCTTCGCGTTTGAAAATCCTTAGTAAATCTAATGCAGATGAAAGTTAGTGACACGTCACTCGAATAATTTTACTCTGTCTATCATCTCACTCGCTTTTGATGAAACGTTTTTACGTTGCGCGCGTTGGACGTCGTCGCTACAAGGGTTAGTCCACTTGCACGAGAACGTAGGTAGCATGTTATCTTTAGACATAATATTTTCTTCAGTTATCGCAATAATTATTAATGAAATAAAACGAAATAAAACTATGAAAACGGATAAAATCGCGTATATTAACTAATTTTAACTTCATTCCGACGTTTCGAACACTTTACAGGGTTCGTGGTCTGGAGTTAAAATTAGTTAATATACGCGAGTTTATCCGTTTTCATAGTTTTATTACATGTGTAATCCTCGCGGTAACCGAAGGAAATAAAACGATTTTAATTATTATATTGCGTATAATAATTAATGTATGTACATCCCGACGTTTCGAACACTTTACAGGGGTCATGGTCTACCTACGGGTGGCCGGTTGGTGGGTCGGGATGTAGATAAATTAATTAGAATACGCGGTACCTATTTAATCCCTTAAAATCGTTTTATTTCATATCTTTTTATAGAACGTATTGTGAAAACATAAATCAAATTATTTGTTAATTAAATATTTTGATTTGTGCTTTTATTTTTTCCGTAGTAGTCACACTACTTAATACTATATAAATTATAAATATTGGATTTCATATACCAAAGAAAAAACGACCAAGATCACCAACGTCCGAGGTGGGGATCTTTTTATAGTTAAATCTAAGTATTTCTGACAAAAATTTTTTGGAAAAAAATCTTTGATTTGTCTTCCTCACGTAGCGATCGTTGCAATTGGTTTGAGAGCTATTTAAGAGTGGCGTGCTTAAATAATGTTTAATGAACTATATCTACATAAAAAATAGTTTAGTGGTAAGTTCAAAATCGTATCGAAGAAAATATTACCCATCCCTTCACCTAAGTAAGCAACTAACTACGTCATACTTGTGTTATTATGATAAAAGACCTACTGGGTAACCTACCTACTGGCTACTGAGGTATACAAATTTTGTGTCCGTTTTAAAGTATACATTGAATAGTAATAGCTCATAAAATTAGCCTTAAGACGAATAGTCTATGTCACGTTGAATAGAATCCATCACACGTGTCACCACCGTCACCCACACGGGACCCAATCTTTTATGAAGCAAATGTTGTGAAGAGTGGCCTTTAGAATTCCGCCCCCGCATAAACCATATGTCACATTAAAAAACTCATTCGATTCCACACTATATTCCCAAACAGTAAAGCTCAATTTTGAGGTAGTTTTGTAATGTGACATACGATGATTTTGGCTGGATAGCACAAATGCCAGTTGTTGACCACGTCGTTCAAGCGACAAAAGTCAATGGCACTAGACACAATGCGTGGACCCTTCCCGGCTTCCGGAACTGTGAAGAGAATGCTGTCCTACTCAAACCAATTAATTAAATAAGGGATAAGTATTACTTGCTATTTACTGACATTAATGGAATTACAAAGGCGGTTAGATTCTCGGATCAGGATGCTCAGCCAAATTGCCAATCGCTAACGCTTTGTAGCGCATCGTAGATTTCCCTCTCTGTCACTCTTTTATATTAGTGCGACAAAGACAGTTAGCTGCCTTTCGTTTACGATTGACGATTAAGCGTCAGCGATTGACTACTTGTCTGAGCACCATCAACAAGTTAGCAGGACTAATTTCTAAATCTATATCTTCTCTAATCTACATTTGTCCTGTAGCCGTATCCTACGGTAGGCGATGGTAGGAGACTTTTTTGGAGTTGCAAATATTCATAGATTGTCGTGACCGCTTATGGATGAGGTGTAAAAACATATTTTTAAAAATTGTCAATAGAATAAATGATTTTTGTTAATGATAATAACTATTGGCAGGTATTTATGATATGAACTGTTACCAAATATCATGCCCCACGTAAAAAAAGGAATATTCATTTCACTCGCATTTAAAACCCGCTTTGTTTCGTGCGAATGATTCATTTCTTTGCAAAATAAAATGTATTTTTTTAACAATGCATTACTTTTATATAAATTGAATTTCAGAGTCTTTGTTCATTCCCATTATTTTTCAGTTTTCGTGGAGTATCTGTCTTCCTGTAAATTGGAGCAATACACCTAGGTATTGATTCCGTGCGATAAAATAAATGTTTTTTTTTTTTGGAAACTATTAATAAGTACCAAAAGCATCATATACAGTTATGTATATGGTATGTTACCTATTAATAAAGTTCATTTAACCGTAATTACATATTTATTGACATTTTATAAATGAGGAAGGAGGTTGTTAATTAATTTTTGGGAGAATTTTCCAAGCTGATTCAGAAAATTATATCTTGTTTGCAAGGATACGTAGGTTAGGAACTAAAGACAAAGGGTTAGGAGAAACTCTTAAAAATATTTGTAAATATGGGTATTTACTGATTTGGTTCAATAAATTCGTAGTGACTTTCCTCCCTCAAAGAATAAATTGGTGAAATAGAATTATTTGTATTCTTTAAAAAAATATTTCGCGAAATCAATAAATACGTGATATTTATCTACGTAATTTGTTTTAGGTACTATTATCTCATTACTTTAGTTTTAATCTATATGACCATGTAACTATGACCCGAGTCGACCAAAGACGACTTTGTTTTGATCTGGTTGACAGATCACCCAAATAGATCACAACAAAATCGTCTTTCCGATGGTCAATAATTAAGAGCTTGTATGCGTGCAAATAATGCTACCATAGCTACCGTCCAATTATCACGCAACAAAAGCGTATCATGTCAACACTGAGATCAATCCAAAATCAAGCATATCCTTGACTTTGCAATCTCCACAGAGAGGTGAACTAATCTCTCCATTTAATCCAAAATCATGTATACATACATAACTGTATGCCCCCATATCACACTATCCATCCTGTTGTATCGGAACAGACCGGCCCAAAGCATCTGCTCAGCTCGTGAGCCAAGCAATGGACGCCAGGATTTGACGGCTCTTTAGCTCTCTTTGTTTATAGGTGAACCACTAAGACCGACCTCGATTCAAGCGATTATGTGCCCTCTGTCAACGGAGCTAGGGTTTTATAAGCTGGGGTAGCGTGTGTGGGTTTAACAGCATTGAATAATGTCATCAAATAGATTAAGCTTTGAATAATGATGAATTGCTTTCGTGTGTGGCAAGACTGAATGGCAGGCAGTCTGAATAAAATAGTAATTATAATGAATATATATATTTATTTTCAAAACTACAATTTACACATACGTACATAGATTAAATCTAACTAATCTACTTAACCTAACCTATATCTAAGATTGGCCCTTGTGGCATTGTACGGAGGATGCTGGCGGCATTTCCTCGCTGTATCGCAATACTGATGCGTTGTGCGAAGAAGTCGCTAGCTCTTCGGTCTTTAGCTACATCAACCAGTAATTATAATTGTAATATAAATTACTCATATATTCGTGATGAAAAAATGTAAACCCGTGAACGCCAAGAAGCACTTTGTTCACCCACTTACATTGCCGTAATCGGAACGATGACAACTTATCTCGTTTATACCTTGGTGACAACTTAAATTAATGACCACTGTACACAAAATACATGTTTACATTGTAGCACCTTGTTCCATTGAAATAAGGTTCAAATGTGATCATTTCCATTGATCTGCACAAAAGAGTTTTTGCGACGGTTGCGCCAGACATCAAGATCGGGTGTTATGGATGCCAACTGTCACTTCGAATTTGATAGGCATTTGTTTGACCGTTTCGAATATGAGATGGTGGAACCAAGTAAGACTAAGATAAGACTTGATGACTTGAACCAGTTTGTTAACATAAACATATCTAATATTTTTACGTATTTATACCTAAATTTATTGTGCTACTACACTCGCGGTCAAATAAAAATTTACTGGAAACATGCTGATTAAAAATATTTATAATACAAGTGAAACGGTTTTTAACATCAGATTGTATTGGAATTTCCCTGAAGTTTTCACCCGATCCGAAAAACACGGAACTTTATCGTCAGATGACTCCGTAGATATAAAAATTACAACTCATGATTAATAAACTCGTAATACCATACATTTTAGGTGGTTTTCTTAAACGATCTACATTTTTGTATATACAAACTGACCTAACGACAATTTTAAAGTTTTTTTGGAATTATTTATAAATTTAGGGAAATTCCAATACAAACTAATTTAAAAATAGATTTTACCTACACTATAAATATTTTGAAAAATATTTGAAATCTACATGTTTGCATTATTTTCTATGAAAAAACCTCCTGTCCCGTATTCATTGACCGAGTGTTTACTTAAGTAATCGTGTTTATTCTTATAAAAAGGAATGAATATTGTGAAAATGTTCGTGTTCAATTTTAACGTAGATACAACGCAAGAGATAGCTGTACAAAGCTATTGTTTAATCATAAGCAATTGTATGACTACATTCGAGGTTTTAAAAATCGTAAACAAATGCATAATATCGTTAAGCACACAACGCGCCTTTCCAGTCTTTTGAAAAGTTTATAACCAATTTTCCTAAAAACTACCAGCAAAAAAGCCGTTCTGAATTTCAACCTTCATAAAGACTTGTTACTCTATAACAAACACTCGAACCGCATTTCAAAAATAGAAGGAAAAATATTCCGGCATGTGTCGATGGTACATCGACAGCGGGCCGCGATACGAGTAGGAAAGAAAAAAAAAAACAAAAACCGCCACCGGAACAATCGAAGCGAACTTATAAAATATGTATCCCGTTGGCTTTTCAAACTTGCTCTCGTACTATTTTGACCGCGATCGGGATTTTTCCATGGCGACAATAGAATAAAAATGATAGGCTTCGGCCGGATATCTATACAAATACGCGGGAAAATCGCGTAATACTTCTCGTGGAATGTTTTGATGCGGAAAGTTCGGTGCTTGTCTGATGAATTTTTGTTAGGACGATGAAAGTTTTCGACATTGCTGCCGTGCGTTTTGGTGGTGTTTTCAGCTTTGAGATTCAAATTGGAATGCTCATGTTCGATACACAGAAATCATTGTTATAGACCCGAAAAAGTTTAATTTTCTATACTCGGTAATTGTTGACAAAATTTTACGATGGGTATAAAATTTACAGACTTTAGAATTAAGGACGTCTAATCTTTATGATTCTAATGATTTTATCTAAATAACTTTACTCAAGAGGCTTTTCAGTATTTTTTGTTTGTAATACCTATTAGATCTAGACTATAAAGCAGATACAATAATAATATGATATCTGAATACTAGCCAGTAAAGTAACTATAGTCAGTAATTATGTCAGTTTGCGTACGCATGTACGCATTTTGTCCATAGAAAATGTCAGTTTACTTAGACCGCGTCCAGTTTTCCGCATGCGTACGCATGCTTATTCTTTTCATACTATTTATTATTATTTATTTATTATTAAATGTGTCTTCACACTAAATAATACTTTTTTCAGGAATTTATTGTCATCGCGTTTGAGATATTTGCTTGTTCAGATGTTTTTGATGCGATATATCTATGGGCTCATGCATAAATCATGTGATGTTTTTTTGGCTACTTTTTGACCCCCCCTCCCCCATGGTGATGTTTGGTGAGTTTCTTGGCTAGCCCCCCCCCCCCCCCCCCCAATACGTATTCTTAGTTTGTACATCGTAAAAAAATACACGTGAGGTCTCCTTGTACCCCCCCCCTCCCCTACCGTGATCTTTCGTGATGTTTTCTTGGACCCCCTCCCCCCCTATAGGACCTCGCGTGATTTATGCACAAGCCCTATTAGATATTGTAATATCTGTAGTTTTAGTTGCCGCGCTTTTTGGTTAGAGAAAAAAAAATATGGAGGTTCGGCAATTGTAATGAGAAAGCTTCGTTTTGCTAAAATTAATCTTGTGTTAAACTAGAGAAGTTATGCTATAAGAAGTTAAGTTTCGAAATAAACCTGTGTAAGATACTATCTGGTGTTTCTCTTCATAACTTTTATATCTGATGGCAATTATACACCTGTTCTGTGGTTTCTGTGGTCCACATTACAAACAGTAATGTATCAATATAAACAATGTTCTAAAACGTTCAGTATATTATAGAAATGCGGAAATAACGTCCGCCATTCACACAGAGTGCGCGAAACAATGTTCGAAATAACAATATATGAAAAGCGCAAATCCCCGCGTTGGTTATCAGTAAGCATATTCCCATCCTTGTACGAGCATTAGCTTCTATTCTATTATTTGAAATATGAATTCTAACGCAATTACTACTCCTACTTAGAGTAGATACTTACTTACCTGTGATTTTTAAAAGTGTCTATTTTTTTATTTAATAGTGCGTGTGTCATAGTTCTCTGTACCATATTTTAATTATATTTAGTTACTTTACTACATTATTTAGAATCTCTATGATTTTTTTCATGCATTCACGAAAATGACCACGAACTAAAAAAAATGAAGCCCTTTAACAAGTTGAGATTCACTTCGACAATCTTAACATCGCCTTTCATGACGAATAAGAAAATATTGTAGGAAAACGAAATGAATTAAAAGTTCCCGTTGTGAAATGCTGGAGACTTAGTACGTACGGTACAGTAAAATAAATATGAACTCACTTATTCATAAAAACTTACGAAGCGGAATAGGTATCTATTAGGAAATTTATGTTTTGTATGGACAAGCGAATAAATAATAACTTTTTTTTATTTTGGCACGACAAAGTGGCTCCACTCCACCTGATCGTAGGTGAAAAGTGGAGCCCAAATCGCGGCGGCAACGAACAGGAGACCAGCAGTAACCTGTCAGTTGCCACCGCCTTGCTGGCCCGCTAGATACTTCTTCACGCTTCGTTTAAAGGGTCCCAACTTATACGTATGAGGAAACACATACTGTGCCGGCAAAGAATTAACTGATCTAACTAGATGAGATTTATGAATGAAGGAAAATAATTATTCAGTAGCGCACTGTTTCACATTGCCTGGATAAATATATTCGTTAGATAAAATTTCTCTGTCCCCAGGTATATTTATGAAAGAAAAGGACATCTACGAGTACTTATCCGACAGATGCATTATATCCAGGGAAGGTGACATGCTTTTTTATGCTATAGGTGGCGAATCGCCTGATGGAAAGTAATTAACGTTGCCCATGGACACTCGCAACACCAGAGGAGGCGTCGTAAAGGCGTCGCCGGCTTTTGAGGTGGGAGTACGCTCTTTTCTTGAGGGTTTGAAGTTCGTATCGGTTCGGAAACACCGCTTACGACGGTTCGTTGACAGGTCCTTATCATCATTATCATCATCATCTCAGCCATAAGACGTCCACTGCTGAACATAGGCTTCCCCTCTGGACCTCCACATGTACCGGTTAGATGCGACCTGCATCCAGCGTGTCCCGGCGACCTTCATAAGGTCGTCTGTCCAACTTGTGGGTGGACGTCCTACGCTGCGTTTGCCTAGCCGTGGTGTCCACTCGAGCACTTTTCGACCCCATCGACTATCTGCTCTGCGTGCAATGTGGCCTGCCCATTGCCACTTCAGCTTACTAATCCGGAGGGCTATGTCAGGTTCTTATAGCTTTTTGAAAAATTGCCGCAGATTTAGGGTTCTCATTAGACTAGTTGAATGCATGGTCGATAGGAATGTAGGCATCGGGTTCGTATTAATGGAATGCTCATGCGTGCGCCGGGGCGGAGCGCATCTATCACTGCGCTGTTGAAGCTTAGTTACAAACTGATGTTTAAAACAAATTCGACCGACTGTACTGGTTACATATATGATTCTGATACGTATACGTACCTATACGTAGGTACGTGTAGGTGGTTACGTAGGACGTAGGTCGGTTGCATGGACAAAAATCACGATCGCGTCATACAGACTAAGTATGTGGTGTATGTACCTGCCTACTGTGACCAAGGACCTTCGGCAGTAGTATAAATATGCGCTAAAATATGTAGGTTCGTATTGTTGATTGCTCATAGAAAATAATGTGTCGCACTTTTTCAGTGCCCAAAGTTGTTATACAAAATTTAACTTCGTAACACAAACATTATGATTGTAATTTTGTTTTCATTAAAGGCCGATTATGTACAATTTCTTTGCAATCGACCCACGTACAGATACCGTTACGAAAACTATGTTTACAATGTATATGCTCAGAAAGTTCTCTTTTAGAAAGTGATACTTTTCAGCACGTATGCAGGAATTAATTTTCATAATACGTTTCCGCACGGCCTGGTGGTACTGCCGAGCGAGATAGTCTGGTTTTCCTCGCATAACGTATTGTAAAAAGTTGTATGACACAAATGTTGAAATGCAGGATTTTTTCTAACTCGTGTCGGTTTTAAAATACAAAAGCCTACTTTCCACACTTGTATCATAAATTACTATTTCATAATCACATCAGATCATCAGCTTATCTCAGTCTACTGTTGAACATAGGTGCAGTTTCCCATTACCCATACGCATTAGGAGGTTAATGCCCATAATCGCCACGATGGACAAGCGGGTTGGCGATCGCAGGTAGTGTACCTATCAATTGTCAATATATAAATTTCACGATTATCACTCAAAGTTTAACGAGAAACGGGTATTAATCTTGTAAACTTACGTTAATCCTAGCGTAGACGTATATTTCTTCTGTGTAAGAATGCTCTATATTATTCAAGTATAATTTATTTACAGGTCATGGGTCAAAATCAAGTTTATTATCGCTATCATGCGTCCGGAATATCAGGGTGCTTAGACAAGATGCCAATCACTAGCGCTTAATCGTCAGTCGTAAACGAAAGGCAGCTAACTGTCTTTGTCGCACTAATGTGAAAGAGTGACAGAGAGGGAAAACTACGATACGCTACTAGAGCGCTAGCGATTGGCAACTTGGTTAAGCATCCAGCAGAGATACTTACTTTTCAACTTTGCCTTTCGCAATATTTGTGCGATTCAGATTTTTACTTTAGCAGTTAGTTTAGTTTAGCATATACTCGTATATCAATTATTATATTTATAGTATAATTAGTAAATAGTACAAATGGAAACAAATAGTTCAGGATATAATAAATAAATCAAAATAAAATATACACGCGAATTTAAAAATTCAATGCGGCGTCAGCTCCAAAAATAAGCAACGAGAGGCGCCATCCGAAAAACATTTTAGATTTCTAAAAAAAGTGTTAAAATTCTAACACCTCGCGCGCATCGTGCGAATTCATTAATGTTATTAAAAATGCACATCTACTCATACTGGCATATTTCGTAACAGTCAAAATCAAAGCCGATACGTTTGCAGCTGCATACACGAATGCAAATGTTGGTGGGGTGGTCAAGGTACTCAGACCATAAAGGACGAAGCTAGTACGAGAGCCGGCTGGAAGTTGAGCCGTTTGGTTGTTGCGCGACCGCGTTGTGAACGCACAGTTGGCTGCATTGTGTGCCTCCCACGGGCCCCGCACATCCCGCCAGAGTTTGTTTTTCGGAGCAAATAGCTATAGCCTTGATAATGGCCTCGCGGGGCGCGACTTGACCAAGTATGGTGCTCTACTTAACTTGAAAACCTAATATCGGAAAATATAAAAAAGAAGTAAGGTAAAAAGGAAGAGAGCTTTTAATAGGATTTTTTGGAAAGACCTTCATACTCTGTATATAATATCCCTCATTGTCGCTTTTCGACAAAAGTGACAATGAGGGTAGTTTTCCTCCTTCGCCGCCCCCGCCAGTGCTGCCCGCGGCCAGCACCCGCTCTAGCAGAGCGCAAGCCCGCAGTACACGTCGGGCTTTGGTCGCGGATACTCCATGATGAGGATCCTCTAAACGGATCGAAACATTTCGAGCAATTATCGACTTAAATTACGTGAGTAACCCGTGTGATAAATATTTAAATATGTTTGAGTCTCACGTTAGTTATAGTTCTAAAATTATCTATAAGATATTTATAGTATTTTGTCTAGATTAGATATATAATAGCTTGAAATATACTATATGTATATTGTATTTATATTTGTGGCAGGTTCACTATCAAATACCTACCTAAAATGTTTTAGTATTTACAGTTTTGTAATCTTTAGTAAATTTAATTCTACTTACTTATACTATCATATGTTCATGTCTTGTGTAACGACTCACTAAACTGGCTAGCATGGACCCCGCGAATGAGATAAATGTTTTTACGAGCTATTTAATCTATCACAGTGTTTCGGTCAACAAGTAAAATCATTTTATGCCTATATATATAAGTCATATATATATATAAGTCATTTTATTAAATATACTTCTAGCAATACATATCTGTTTGTTGCGGCCGTTTTGATAACAAGTCAATACTGAGTAGTAGAGCCAACACTTCGTCGATGCCACTGAACTCGAGTGGCGGATGGGTTTTGATTTTTGTAGTTTCGTATTATTTGCGTATTTATCCGCCCGCCGCCCGGCAGATACATTTATTTGCGCCTGCCCCCCTCCCCACTCCAGTTCGATTGATCGCGATATCATTGCGATAATAGGAGCAGCGCGATCGACGCGCGGTACCGTCACGCGGGGCTCAAAAATATGGCCGACGCGCTGCCCGCTACGCGCTACCATAATGACTGTAAAATCGACCGCCGGCTCTCGTACTATTTATTAAGAGCAAAATATCGGAGTTTTCGCAGCGTTTTTATCTTTATTAATTTGTTGTATATTAATGACAATGGCGGTTACGGTGCGTTAGTGTGAACTCGTATAGGCTTTCGTGAAAAATGGTCGGTAATTATTTACTTTTGTGCTTTTGGCTAGGCTAGGCTCACTTTCAATGTGTAGGCACAATTTGGCCCAGAATTCATTGTGTAGGCACAATTTGGCCCAGTTCACTATTATTTTCTATATGATTAATTTCTTTCCTATAAAATATACCTGCCTATTTATAAGGCAGTTTGTAATCATAATATAATTATGAATGCCTAATACCTATCTACGGGTCTATAGAACTTAACAAATATAGAGGTTGCCAGTTTAAGGACAAAATCAGTGTCGTATTCTGATTTAAAAAAAATAGGAGAAGAAACGAAATCGTCTACTTGGTTTCTGTAATAAAAAATAGTGACAGAGAGAGAAAACGACGCTACGCCACTGAACGTTAGAAATTGGCATTTTGGCTAGGTACGCACTTTCTTCGGAATTACAAATAATTAATTGACAGCAGCATTAAACATTACTCTTAATACTATTATGTATTTAGGTAGGTACATATTTATGATTTTTTTTTTATCACAAGGTTTTTAAATCTCATAGATAAGAATAGATAATAATTATAACTTAAATAACGTACTGCATGATCAGGATTTTTTGTATGTACGAGTAAGTTACACGTAAAATAAAATTAGGTGCGAAATCGCAAGACACCAATAGAACAATAGTATTTTTATTGAAGTGCGAAATGCGGCCTTATAGTCTACGGGCCATCAATCATAGTAAACATTCCGGGTAAGCCGGTGGCAAACAAACACCCGCAAAACATGCAAATGGTCCCTGACAATAGAACCGCCCTATGCAAATAAGGTATGTCTTCTTAGTCGAATAAATTCTGTAAGGGTTTATTACACTGAGGTAGCAAATAATTATAGCTTCATGCAGATGTAACAGAGATGTTATTTTTACAAATGACATCCAATATTGTCATTTAGTTTATGATTTTGGACTCCTTTAATTTTTAATAATAGGTAATTACCAATGTTAGAAATTCATATGATTTTGACCGCAAAAGAAATTTATAAGGAACATTTCTTTCGCAAATTCAATTAATAAACGTAAACAAACCTAAGTTAAACAAACCTAACCTATATCTGATTGGCCCTTGTGGCATTGTACCGAGGATGCTGGCGGCATTTCCTCGCTGTATCGTACTGTAATGTACTGAGACGTTGTGCAAGGAAATCGCTAGTTCTTCGGGACTTTAGTTACGCCAACCAGACGTTTCGCGATTTCAGGAAACGATTTGCGTACGGCCCCAAGAACCTAAAGTCTCTACGCCAAACGGTAGAAAATCGTACTCTTTGCCGAGGCCCTTATAACCTAAGTTGCTAATTTGACAACCCTGTTTGGGGTTTGATTCCGTTCCCATAGGGTCTTCCCAAATCTATCGACGCGAATTCGGCTAAATCCTTGAAACCCTTTTTTACTGCGCAATAAGAGCGGAAAACAGACAACTCGGACGAGACCGATCGACGGTGATGCGGCGCGATTTGCCTTAAAAATGCGAAAGTGTCGATAGGTTTGGGGAGACCCTTAGGTACCGTTTAATATTTTCAGATTTTCTTATCGTGCTGAAAATTCCACTGATACTTGACAGCCATTGTTGTTCTTGCCATGCGATTCTTGTAAAGATAGGTATCGCCTCGCTGAATTCATAAAAAAATACGAAATGTCTGCTGCTTATCGTGTACGATGCAATTCTGCAATCGTACACGATAAGCTATAAGTAATAAACATGAGAATGACAGATTCGTACGAAAAGACACGTGACCATTTCCATTCATTATTATGATCACGTGACTTATCGCTTATCGTATACGATTGGAGAATGGCATCTTGGCTAGGCATTATAGTAAAAGGTATCATGGACAGCTAAGAGTGTTGGCGATGGTACATGCTGGCTATGGTTGTGTGTACTTCATCTATAGACCCGGACACCATTAGTCAACCTCCGTAGCCTAGTTGGTAGTGAATGGTTCGAATCCCGGCGAGGGCATTATATGTTATTTTTCACAAATATTTGTTCCTTGGTCTTGGCTGTCTATATATTTAAGTATCTATATGTATCTATCTATTACTATATATATCGTAGCCTGGTACCCACATCATAAGCCTTAATTGAGCTTACCGTGGCACTAGGTCGATTTGTGTAAAGATGTCCAAAAATATTTATTTATTTTATTATCCTATGAACGGGAAAAAATCACGGAATTAAAATACACCCTAACAAATATTGGTTCAAAACATGCAATATAATTTGGGACAACAGCGACTTATGTAAATGAGACAAGATAATAATTCGTGTCCTTAGAAGAATATTTTCGATCCTTTCATGGGATTATCCCCCTTTTGAACCTTGTTAACAGGGATGAAAATCGTATGATAATTAGTTAAGCAACAGGGTGATGCAAACAGGCTGAGCACAAAGCTGGTTTAAACGGTTTGGTTAAAATTAACCAGATAATGTTCAGTAGCGTTGGAAGAAATTTAAATTGAATGGGGTTTTATATTAATAGATTTATTAAAAAGTCGTTACGAAGATGATATTTATTTACTCATTGTATGTAGTGTAGTCTCGTATTAATTTTGGTACATTTAGCAATGTACAGTCGAGGAATTTGATTTCCTACCCATTTCGTACCTTGTCCCAGTGACAATCAATATGAAAGCTGCTAGGACTGTCATATTATAGCTACTATGACAAGGTACGAAATGGGTAGGAAATTAAATTCCTCGACCGTACAAGTTGCAGAACATTCTCAAAATTGCGGGAATATACTCGGAAATTTCCGAGAATTTTCATGAGAATTTAAGAGTAAGGTCTCATTGAGAATGTTTCCATGAGAACTTATAAAACAGTGCTACGAAGAAAATTGTATTTAAACAATGAGTAAACAAGGCATAAAATATACCTTAGAAGTTAGAAGGCAGTTAGTTTAAATTGAGATGTTAAGTAGAAAAACACTTCTGATCAAACATTTATCCGAAAATCTCGAAACCAAATTTTGTCAAAAACATTGCTCTGAGTTGGTAAATTCTGATGTCTCCAAATGAAGATTCGGCATTATGAGGCGTATCGGTTATCATTTTAAAAATCGCATTAACGGGAGTTATCGTTACGCAAGCCCCAGGGCCACATTTTAATATAAAAAGCTCATTATGAAAAGGCTAAGCCGAAGCATTTACAATGGCTAAGCATTTTTAGTAGAAGTTTGTATTTAACTATGAATGAAACACGTGTTCACTTTTCGTTCAAAACAATTAATGTTACATACCTACAAGTAGGTACATTAGCGCATACAGATAAAGATAAATAAGATTTGTCCAAATATGAGAGCCCCGGGGTCAAATAAAAATATACGTGAAAAATTCTTAATTACTAAGCTTTACATTTTGAAGTTAAAAAGTATCAACATGAGCAGCATAAGTATATGACTTTTCTATTAAGACATTGGTCCAATTTTCGTTCAAAACAAATGCTACATACACTAGCGTCACACAGATGCCCCCAAATAAAGATTTGTCATATGAGGCGTATTCGGTTATCAATTTAAAAGTCGGCATTATCCCGTAACGCAAGCCCCGGGGCTAAATAAAAATATATATCAGAAAGGAAATCTTAATTACTAAGCTTTACATTTTGAGTTAAATATAAAAAGGATCAACATGTGCAGCATAATTATATGACTTTTCCAATAAGACATTGGTCCAATTTTCGTTCAAAACAAATGCTACATACACTAGCGTCACACAGATGCCCCCAAATAAAGATTTGTCATATGAGGCGTATTCGTTTATCTATTTAAAAGTCGGCATTATCCCGTAACGCAAGCCCCGGGGCTAAATAAAAATATATATCAGAAAGGAAATCTTAATTACTAAGCTTTACATTTTGAGATAAATATAAAAATGATCAACATGAGCAGCAAAATTATATGACTTACAGAATAAAACATTAGTCCAATTTTGTTTCAAAACAAATACTACATACACTAGCGTCACACAGATGCCCCCAAATAAAGTTTTGTCATATGAGGCGTATTCGGTTATCAATTTAAAAGTCGGCATTATCCCGTAACGCAAGCCCCGGGGCTAAATAAAAATATATATCAGAAAGGAAATATTAATTACTAAGCATTACATTTTGAGTTAAATATAAAAAGGATCAACATGAGCAGCAAAATTATATGACTTACAGAATAAAACATTAGTCCAATTTTCTTTCAAAACAAATGCTATATACACTAGCGTCACACAGATGCCCCCAAATAAAGATTTGTCATATCGTCAGTTGTAATATGAATTAATGTAACCACCAAATGACGACTTTTCAGGAGGGCCAAAAAACGAAATTGACATTTATAAAATATGTTGTATCTTTTTAGTTAATTATCCTATTGAAATGATGTTTATCTTGTTTGTTTTATTTTTGAGAGGTCTATTTGATAGACAGTTACTAACTGCGACCACACTTATAGTTCAGGAAATGGCTGGTGCTTACGTTAAATATTTTCAAAAAAATTTGGAGATACGCTAACAAATCAATGAAAATCATCAAAAGTGGATTTCGGAATTTAGTGTAACTCACAAATTGAAACCGAATTGCTTATGAGCCATACAATGCAGACGGCGCTTACAGCAGTGACGTTTATAAAAATATGGTGAGTACATTAGGAAAGACATGTTTTGTACTTACAAATTCGTACTTACGTTAAAATATTGTCTATGATTTTTGGAAATCTTTACATACGTTAATAAAAAACGTAGAAACCTAATAAAATGGCAAAGTTTTTGTTAACGTATTCGACATTTTTTTCTAGATATCAATATTTTATATACACCGTTCGATAGAGCAGGAAATTTGCAGTCGAACGGTATACTTAACTCAATTTCGTCATTTTGGTGGTTACATTAATTCATATTACAATCGACGATATGAGGCGTATTCGGTTATCAATTTAAAAGTCGGCATTATCCCGTAACGCAAGCCCCGGGGCTAAATAAAAATATATATCAGAAAGGAAATCTTAATTAATAAGCTTTACATTTTGAGTTAAATATAAAAAGGATCAACATGAGCAGCAAAATTATATGACTTACAGAATAAAACATTAGTCCAATTTTCTTTCAAAACAAATGCTACATACACTAGCGCCACACAGATGCCCCCAAATAAAGATTTGTCATATGAGGCGTATTCGGTTATCAATTTAAAAGTCGGCATTATCCCGTAACGCAAGCCCCGGGGCTATATAAAAATATACATCAGAAAGGAAATATTAATTACTAAGCTTTACATTTTGAGTTAAATATAAAAAGGATCAACATGAACAGCAAAATTATATGACTTACAGAATAAAACATTAGTCCAATTTTCTTTCAAAACTAATGCTACATACACTAGCGTCACACAGATGCCCCCAAATAAAGATTTGTCATATGAGGCGTATTCGGTTATCAATTTAAAAGTCGGCATTATCCCGTAACGCAAGCCCCGGGGCTAAATAAAAATATATATCAGAAAGGAAATATTAATTACTAAGCTTTACATTTTGAGTTGAATATAAAAAGGATCAACATGAGCAGCAAAATTACATGACTTACAGAATAAAACATTAGTCCAATTTTCTTTCAAAACAAATGCTACATACACTAGCGTCACACAGATGCCCCCAAATAAAGATTTGTCATATGAGGCGTATTCGGTTATCAATTTAAAAGTCGGCATTATCCCGTAACGCAAGCCCCGGGGCCAAATAAAACATTTCAATTTGCCGATCCGGTTGCAGGCATTGTGGCGCTGCGGGACCCCAGCACTAGTAGTTTTGGGGACCGTCGGGCACAGCGGTGTTAAGCTGTTAGTTCAGTGAATGTTATTAAAATATGTATTGTCGCTGAAATATTGTTCTACATGAATAAAGGTAAAAAACTTAACTAAGTCACCTGTTGTATGTAGTAAAGATCTATTCCAATAGACAATTGGGTCAAAATTCTTTTCGTTGTCTTGTTTCATAACACTCTGTCTCGCTTTTGGTTGCTGTTTCGACTCGGTAATATAAAAAAATCATGTGCACTTGTATTTCTTTTTCACGTTAGATTTTAATTCATACATCAGAAATTGAAAACAAAACATCATCCCATACAAAAATCACCACTGCGTCACGTTTTTTAGGGACACAAAATAAGACAACGAAAAGAATCTTGACCCAATTACATGTTTAAAATGCAAAACGTAAACAAAACAAATGCCTATATGGATAGATTACTACCACATACAACAAGAGCGTGTCTTTACTTTTGCACTCTCATTCTCGAGCCAAAAGATCTGTTTTCCCAAAAAAGATGTGTCATGTTTAAATGTGTAGATCTGCGAGAGAAAGGGAAAATGAGAAAAAAATGTGACTTCCTTAAAAATGTGGCAACGCTCATCATAAGTTCTCTATGATGCGTTTAAAACCGTAGGTGACCGTCTGACCGCTGTTTACTGTATGTCAGTCGCAGACAAATATCTGGGTTGCTATCACGATCTACTAATGCGATTCAGTTTAGGACCTAAAATGAATCACGACGTGTCAGTTCCATAGAATATCTATCAAAAACTGACAAGCCGAACCTAAGAAACTGAATCGCAGTTAAGATATAGCCCCCCTGATCAGATCTCTATGGCGATAGAGTGAATATTCTGATATTTTACGCACAGTAGCCGTTCCAATATATCAGATGGCGACTGTATGCCCCTAATAAAATCAAAGTAACCCCAACACCGCTGCACGCGAGCGTCCCCACACTGGCTACCCCAAAACGCAGTGTATGCTTGGTTAAGCCCGCGCCTCCCCCAGAAGAAAGGGGTAGTTAGCCGCTATTGTCTCGCCCCTTCCCTTTGCCAGCCGCCATAACCCGTACGTGACAATTGAAAAATCAAAATATTGCGCGAATTAACTATTGTACATTTTTTTGACGCATAATGATACTTTTGAACATGCGGCTGAAATGTGATAGCTCCGTTTGATGATGAAGGCATATTAAATTGAGTCTCATTTGTCACTAGTTAACTTCATAATATATTCATATTTCATGATGATTTTAGTAAAATTGCGAGTAGAAAAACATAATATTTTGATGTATCTAAACCAACTTGAATTCGGCTTAACAAGGTAGGTATTTTAAAATAAAAAAGTCAAAACTAGCTGTAACTTTAAGCTCATTTGCATTGCATACTTAGAGGACATAGCTACTATTCATAAGTAGGTACTTACTTAACGGAATCTCACTTGTCCATACAACTTAATTTTGTCTAATTCCGTTTCTCTCTGAAAGATGAATGATCGTAGCAAAACCAAAAGAATTTCTCCTGGATTTAAATTTCGAGGACTTTGGACTACCTACCTACCCGGTTTAAACAGTATGTAGTGTTTCTGCTTAAACGGTAATGAAATCAAAACCTGTATTCTTAAACATTTTATAAAACAAAGATGGAAGGATTAATAAAATTCAGATACGTATTTCTGCACGCTGTCTGTGTTCTCCCACAAAGACGCGGTACACGGGAAACACTTAGCTTTGTTGACACTACACTTTGGCACTGATTCGGCGCGGGACACTTTGATTGCCAATTGTACACTCATGTGTACAGTCGCAACATGCAATCTAACGGCATGGGAAAAGAGGCATGCTCAAATGTTTGACCGCACCGATATATTACAAATAACGACAACTCGCTCCTAAAATTGTACCAGATCTTAAAATTTTTAATAACATTGTTTCGTTTGTTAATCAATATTGTCATTACAAATTTTCTATTCATTTTATAGGTTTGACGTAACATGATGAAAATGAAACGACGTGATGAATAATGTTGAATTGAATTTATTTTGTAATAAATCACTTATCAACTAGATTTTAGTATTGAAGTAATAATTTAAAAAGTTGTATAGCGGTTACCAAACCTCCAGAAGGTTCGTTAGGAACGCTCGAAGGGTCGATTAGGAAGTAAGGTGTTACTGGTTGTAGTTAAGTTATGAAATAATACCACAGAATATATAAAGTACAGAAGCTTCACTGCTTTGATGTTCACAAATGCCGGCTTTTTATGTACCTACACAATTATTATTACCAAACAAAACGGCGCGCGAGGCGACGCGAGCAGCTGAAATGGGCCGTATTGCGTGGCGGAAAGGTCGCTTATAAGCCGCACGCCGTCGAAAACAGGGTTGTCAATTATTGAAAAACTAATAAAATAACGAACGGCGCTATGAGGCGTCTGACAAATACATTACTGCAATGATATCTACGGCGTTAATAGCATTCGTCTTGATTCAACAATTTAGTAAAGTTCATGCGTTATTATAGAATTTACCTACGCATTTCATACAGGTGATTCAAAAATATTTGTCTCAACTCGGTCGGCACCTTCTTTGTGCTTCGGCCGCGCGTGCCCGGGCGGCATTGTTTGAGGTGTGAGTGAGATAGCAACACGACTTCGCTAACTTTAGGTGAATATCCATCCGAATAATCCTGATAATAACACGAACATTCTAAAAATATCTGTAGACAGTATGTGAGGTGTGCAGAAATTAATATATCTGCTTAATGCATTTAAAAATAAAGAATTACGTTAGGTACCTACGCATTCATTACAAAAGCAGCATAAATAAGTAATGGTTTAATCACAATCGTAAGGCAGACGTAACACGGCATTTTCTCTTATATGTACCAGTGTACCTATTTGATATTATGGGAATAAAGTCAGACAACCAAATAATATGCTAGGACAAAAGGCGCGAAATTCAATAAAAGTATGAGAGAACGAAGTTTTTTACATTATTTAAATGTGCCGCTTTTTTACTGAAAAATTTGTCCGGAAATAAACCGTTTTGTCTGTAATTGACTTGAGTTTCTGAGAATTTAATTTAAGTACTACGAATGTAGGTAATAAGTGTATTATTATGTTCCTTACTTTTTAGTATCTCTCTGACGCATCGGCTGTGCGAAAAACGCGTCATGATAATTAACATTATTATTATTGCAACATGCTGCTATGCAGTATATTTTCGGCATTTTCATTTAAGATGTATAAAATAATCCTAATATTTGCAAGCGATATATTTCGCGATAGGTGACGAGCCAGCGTTGTAAATTTAAACGTGCGTTCCGAGACAGCGCGCGCCAACCATTGAATAGACCACGGAGACGGGGCGCTCTGCATGTACTTGTAGCCGCGCGACGGAATCGCGGAGTGACACCCCCTTGATAATACTTACAAGTATGATTTGTGGGCACAGTGCACAGTGTAGTATGTCTAAAAAAGAAATGACGAGACGATTAGATACCTTCCTTTACGATTGGCTGAAACAAGTAGAAAATCATATTTCATGGAGTAATGGAAAACAAACTTCCATTAATGACACTAGTGAATTTCGATGTTTTTCTTATTAGATCGCGTCGTCTATATATTATACAGAAATCTATTTTGGAAATGTCGATTATTTTCTGGCATATTTCACCCAAACTATTGATATTTGGGTCGTGGTGCAGGAGTGAACATGCTGGGCAACTTTTAATATGAACACAACCAAAAAATCGCGAAAAAACTCCTAGTTACGAGAGTAACTAAACTACCAATTAGGAGACTGATCGAGGAACATTGATCATGATCAAACTTTACTTTGTTTTACTACTAGTAATAGTTTATTGAAGTTTCAACGAGCCACATAACATAAACAATCCGTTCTGCCATATGGCACTTATTATATATGGCATAACAAAATCAATGATGCCAGCCCTCCTCAGCTCACGAGCGTCATCTCATCTTACATAATCCAATATCAAATTGAAAATGTCGCGAAACTAAAAACTTTATCGAACAGAAGTTGAATGTAATGAATGGCTGCCTTCGTATTATAACCGGACTGCAAATCTAGTTTGGTAGGGGAGTGTGGCAAGTTTGGTGAGCCTCCATGGCCAGACGCTCACCACACTCCCGCGTGTACTGCTCCGGACACAGTATCGACAAAATCATCGCAACTACCAAACAGATCTAAATAAAATTCCAACTCTCCTGTTATTTTTTCAGAGTCTAAATCAGCTTGCCAACGCAAGAGTTGATCGGACCTTTAATTCAGATATTGCATTGGAGATCGCTATAACGTGTTCTTTGTCGCTTTGGCCACGTCCCTCTCACACAATGGCATACTTATTAGGGATTTAGTCCAGATATTAGTTGGGGAAGTTGGTATTGTTTGGATTTTAATAGAATCCCGCGCCCCGGGTGGTTGGGTACACGTACAAGGGTACGCGAACAGTTGGTGTCGCATATTGCAGAGTAATTACTGACTCGCGAAGCAAATTAAGTAAGCTTTTGGCATTAACGCCCCTGAGATGAGATCAATTTGTCTTAGTAGCGAAGTTCGTGTTGGGTAAAAGGTTTATCATTATTTTTGGAATTGTGATCTATTCTAATTCACGTACATGTACAAGTTGATTCTTGGTTGTTGATTGTGTGTCTTTCAAGGACTGAAACTTGCGATGATATTTTTTGTTGTTAAGCGTTCGTATTCGTATAAATATACTGACATACACAGTATAGATGGTTAATATTTTATAAAGAAAAAGGCAAATTAATCTCTAATAGTAGCATAAATAAACTCACACTATTAATCTTAGGTATTCATAAATTACAATGCTTGTAGAGATAAGTTCGCATTTGTAATAACATTTTTATAATTATGTCGAAAATAATAATATTATGTACAATAAAGTGCTTACTAATACTACTTGTTCAATTTAATTTATGTTTTGCCCTCTACAAAATGCAAATGTTTACGAGATAAATACGAGCAAACGATTAATTAGCTGATGGTGGTTCGATGAATGTTTACGAATAACAGCATAACGACTTGCTGCTGATGCTGAGGGCTTACCGTAAACCACAGTTGCCATGTTGCCTATGTCACACTTACATTCGAATTTCCAAGTACGAGATAGAGGCAACGTTTCGTTCGTGTGTCGCGGTAGGCCCTTTGATAAGGAAGCTGCTGAAAGTTGCTGCAAAATTATTGCGAAGGAAGAACATTCAAAGTTCTCTCTAAGTCCTTTTTACTACACATACTCAGGGAGTTGGGCACCCATCGGATCTATGTTTATAGTTGGATGCGCACAGACGCAGGATGCACCGGAGTGCCCCCGGGTAGTGTTCTGTGCCCCTGCATGTACCCCATAGTGTGGATCGATCGATGCCCCTCGATCGCGCCCCTTATTGAAAATTATAACAATGGCACACCGCTCTCTGCCGCTCTCTTAACACTCACTGATTTCGGTAATATTTTATGGATAAGACTGTGATGCTGTCTAAATGAACAACTTTTATACTTCTTGCTTGAGAGCTCTCGACAGTAATGTACAAAACATTCACAGTTTAGTGTCGGAGACCTATATACCTATAAGTCTCAGTATGCTGAGCAATGTATACAATTATGTGCTTGTCTTTATAGTTATGAGACTTATGAGTTATCAACACAGTGGAAACAAGTAGAATATATACCTCAAAGATAGCCATTATAACCATTAGATATCAGATCATCCCGGAATCAAAATAGTGCTCAAGATTTACGGATCATTAAGGACGGTATGTACCTACTTGAAGATGAAATCACTCAAAGATTGTAACAATAATAAAGAAAATTCTCTTTTTAATACATATAGTGGAAACTGTAAAAGCCTCGTTTAGACCAAAGAACCAATGCACAATGGTGCACATCAAAAGGATCACAGCAATTGAAAACATTAAATCCAAAGCACGTATCCATATCCAGTACGCGGACGT
Source organism: Thaumatotibia leucotreta (assembly GCA_025490895.1). NCBI lineage: Eukaryota > Metazoa > Arthropoda > Insecta > Lepidoptera > Tortricidae > Thaumatotibia > Thaumatotibia leucotreta. The sequence continues at coordinate 23,317 of JALPQI010004010.1, forward strand.
GTTAATATATCGGCCGAGCGACCTCGGAGGGCGGGAGGGCTGCCGGGATTATAATGAGGCGCAGCCCCACTAAGTATTTTCGACATGCGTCGCTGTCACCCGACAAACATTCGGAGGCCCGGGTTAACGAGTGCAGCTCGGACTTATCACAAAACTACAAAGTCCTATGTCACTTTAAAACCTACACTGACATAAGCTTATTTGGTTACAAATGTGTAAAATTACGCCCGCCGCCGTATTTTAATGTCCACATCACAAGCCGTGCGTCGATAAAAATGCCGCTTCAACGTACGTGAAAATTTTGCAAGCAAATTATCGGTCTGACTGGTTGCCTCGGTCGTAATGATGGACGGGTATTTTTATTCGGTACAACGCGGATTATTTGAAAGCTTTAATAAGATACCGGACACTGTTGAGTTTTTAATAATTTAAATGAGACAACGGAAAATAAAAAAAACCCACATGTGTTTGGTTTTGGTGCATCTGCATAGTAGATAGCAGTTCATAGCTTTTTATCCATATAGGAATATTTTCTTATCTTTTTAGTTATGTAGTTTGTGGTTGCCATTCGTGTAAAATATTGTGTCTATTCATAACTGTCTGTGTAAACAAAGACACGAAGATGTAGGTCACTTATGTACAGTCAGCCAAAAATCTGGGCTGGTCAAATGTAGGCGTAATATGAATATTTTTGGGATAAAACCAGGCGTACAACAGGTAGCTTATACTTACTTATTTAGCTTAAAATAAAGCGTTAAAACTCGGCTCACATTTTTTACTACCAGCTAATTAAAACAGAATCAACTTCGGCACGCGTTCAGTTTTTTAACCAGCCCAATCAAGTTTCTCCCGTTCGAAGAAACGAGACCTTTGCCAGGAATCTCTGTTGCCAAAACAGTGGAACTAATGCCATTATGGTGTCGCGTGGGTGCCATAAACCGCCACAATGCGGCCATGTCGCTAGTCAAAGGCATCCGTCATTGTGTCACTTACTAAGAACATCTTAAAGAATTGATGTCATTGTTCGCTATTGTGTTCGTTTGTTTTTAGCTTTGTTCTGTTGTTTGATTGTTAGGAAGTTAAATGTAGTTAAACGCTTTGTGTGTGTTGTTGGCGATTTCACGCTGCTGCGCGGCGGCTAGGCTTCCATACGGACTCAAAACGATCCAAGAACGTATGAGGCTCATATGCTGATAGAACCTTCTTGTTTTGAGTCGTAGGAGAGCTTGTTGTCGATGTCGTTGTCGCCGTATCGACTCGTTTATTAGAACGGCGGGACCTGTCGTGTTGAGGTGACTCTATTAGTCATCGCCATACATTATGCGTCGTGCTGACACTGATTTGTGAGGCTCGTTAGAAAATAATGCTGCTGAATGCGGTCTGGGAAATTGGCTGTAAACACACTGAGCACAATGCCAATTTATGCGTTTAGGAACTATGGTGTGAAACAACCGGGCCTAGATATAAGAAGATGGGACAGCACGCTCGTGTTTGAAAGTAGGTTAATTTTATAAATGCTTTTCTGAATCTGAATAGGCAGCAGTGTTGAGATATAGAAATTCTTGAAGTACCTACACAGTATAAAAAAGCTTGCATAGTTGGACTAAATTGATATCGAGAAAAAAATTAAGCAGAACAATAATTTTGCAACCAATCCGAAAGTTGTCTTTACTCCTGCCGACTTCACTACTTGTCTCAAATAAAAGTCTGCGTAAAACAATACCCAATCTGGTAATGGGCTCAAAACAAAAGCTCTAAAATGGGTCATGTTTTTACCATCTAACAGAAGCCAATGTCACAATGACGCATAAACAAAAGGAAGTAACACCAGTGGCTTGTCTTTGGCAATTATTATTTATGACAAAAGTGGCAATTTGTTGCACACAATTTGGAATGCAAAAAATACAATAGAAGCCTTCGCTGTGCTATTGGACTTAGTAGAACTGTGACAGTAATTAATGCTTTGCTCAAGGTTCTCGAATAAAGATGTAATCTAATCACAGCAAAGAAGGAAATTAAATATATTAACATCACAAGATGTGTTACGTACGTTGTTTAACCCTTAATTCGATACAACAATGTGTCCAAGCCTTCTTGGCTCTAAGCTGTCTTATCATTCAGGTTAGAAATAAAAACATAATGCGATACAAAGGCCATTTCCTGTCCTGTCCTGGACGATATCTAATGAAGGTAAACTAAGCAGTAAGCCCGATGGCGCTTTATAAAATTCGTTACCTATTGGTAGCTTAGTTGCTATTTGCGGTGAAAAAATATTGACAAGGTACAAATTAAAAGCATGTTCGCGCTGCGCTGGTGAGCTGACGTCACGGTATTTCTTATCAATTGTTCACACTGTCATTGGTTCAATTACTCCTACCCAACGGGAACAACCATTTTTACTTTTATTGAACAACAACCCAATCAAACACTCCCAAAACAACCCGTTACTCGAACCGTTCATTGTCTGCTTACATCTTTATTGGTCCCAGCATTAACGGTCCAGATCTACGTCACGCGTCATCCCGTTATCTTCATAAACCATCTAACGGACTGCACCATTTTCGGGCAACCCTTTCAAATTATGAATACGTAATTACACAAGGCACCGTAAGCTATTATTGGGACAGTTAATACAGTTACACAAAGAGTAACGTTAGTCGAGGGAAGAAAGTAACAGGACAAAGGACTTTCTCCGAGAAAGGGATGCACTAGTTGCACACAATCACTTCCTAGTTACCGTGACCAAGTTTACTGCGCTTATTCATTTGTGACAATGGGGTAACTGTAAGGAAAGTGACCGATTTGTGATTGGATATATTGGAGAGACAGTTTTATTCTCTAGAAGGGACTCTAATTTGGACAGAAATCTTGCAAAGTTTGAACTCCAGTCTTTTATTTTAAAAGAAGATAAGAGAGCTACCTATTATATTTTATTTTATTCTTATAAATATGCTACGACGTTACGATGTGATACTCTTCAACTGCAATCTTTCGTTCATGTTGAGTTGTTTGTATAAATGGAATCTATGTTGGTATGCTTAATTAGGTTGGTATGATAGAAAAGTAATGTTTCGTAGCTACAAAATTCAAGCTTAAGACCATAAGCCTTATCCGGATAACATGATTCAAAATAAGTAGTTGTTTTTCCGTTGTGCACACACATGAGAGCAATAATGAGTCAATCGCGCCACTGACAAGCGAGACGGCGGTCGATCGATACGTACCAATACGATACGACACTTTATCGAAATGGAAAAATCGCGAATGACCGCCGACCGGCGTGTGGTGACGCGTCCGACCTAATGCCAGTTTGCGATTGAATTGCAGTTGACTGTAACAGCCGAGGGTAAAAAGAGATATCTACCTAGGTGCACGTGCAGTCATCATCATTGGACTTTGCGTCTATTACAGACGATTCAAGCAAGTGTCAAAGGAGACATCGCCTTTGATGGCAATAGAGCCCGATTCGAGAGTGGCAAGGTTTTCCACACTTGAGGCAAAATAAGCTCCCTACAGAAGCCTCGGCAGTAGTATGCTTTCTCTGCAGCCTTTTGCTATTTAAAGCGTCTAACCAAGCTTCATTGCAGACTTTCCTACCATACATAATACTTTTGCGCCATCCATCCCTATCATTAACAATTGTTTCCCAGTTTTGATGGTCAAACTTAAAAACTGTATCGCGCTTGGCATAGTCTTTATAACGCAGCAAGGGTTTCCTAACATTGCTCGTCGTATTTTGCTTGGTGCAATTACAGTCCCCGGTAATAGTATCTTGCACTATGAAGGCCGGAAATATACACAATCTTATGTTTACTTGTTACTTTTGTATGGAATGGCTTCCATCTACTATTCATCAAGGTGATTCTAAAGAGCCAAACAGCCGAGCTCGAAAGATTCATTTAGCTTTCATTACAGTAGCTCATGCATATCTACGCCAGCTATCTGATCAAAATCTCTTGTCGACACAAGATTTAGGGCCCTATTTTTACATAGTATAATTAAAAGGGGAAATAAGTGATATCTTGTTGAAGGTTTTTGCATTGTATTTTTGTAGAGGCATTCAAAAGGCAGTTATTTGTGTTTTAATAATTATCTACTATAATAATTTGTGCAACGGAAGAAGTATAATGATAATGTGTGATTGGCAATAGGAATACATTTGTTACCACCTCAACTCTTCTCGTGGGTGCCTTGTGAGTCAATTCCCTAGTCGCACACGCACACAAAACCTTGATTGAAGTGTCACTGACCAATGACCAGCAGTTTCATTAAATAATTATAGTGGACACTACTGCAATCGCATCTAAAGGCGTACTTGCCTATGGGTACCTAATAAGCAGAGCCGGATTTAGAGGTTGAGAGGCTTCGGGGCAATAAACGAGTGGAAGGCCTCCTGGCCCCCAATGATTTTCCAAATAAAGTAGACAATTTTTTTCAGTCAAGTTTTTCAATAAATATTTTTTTGTGGAAACAAGTATAGATTATTTTGTTATTTAACAAACATATAAATGAAAGGGCAAAGGGCTTTTGACGGTAACAAGGAAAAGAAAGAAAACTCACACTAGCCACTTGCCAGGTAGAACAGCGAAAGAAAAATTTCAATAAGTGAAAACAGCGTAAAAAGTTTCTAGTGTTTTGTTTACTAGTTGGAATTTGACTTTTTTTTTCGAAATTCTATTGTGGGGCCCCTCTTTCGTGGAGGCCCCGGGGCTGTAGCTCCGGTTGCCCCCCCCCCCCCCCTAAATTCGGCCCTACTAATAAGAGAAGAGGCCTATTTCCAGTAGTGGACTGAGACAGGCCAATGGTGTGGTGATGTGTTCAGGTTTCAAACAGCTTCAACGCCTAACCCGCGGCGGCGTTATTTCATACTCGCCTCGTTAATTCTCCTTAACGCCCGCCCGATGGAGCGCGCTAATGAATTTCAATTTGTTCCACGCCGACATGCCGAAAAAACCCAATATCGACCTAGTTCGGTTAGGATTAGCAGTGGCTGGGTTTACGGCCGTGAAATATCACTGGTGGATGTAGAACCAAATGTTGATACTGTGCGCCAGTGGAAAACGAAAAACTATAAACAAATATGGCTGACTTTTAATATGGTTTGTTTTTTATTTTTATTTATTTGGTAACAGACATCGTACAATAAGGATTTAATAAGTAGGCATCAAATGGCATATATGCCATATAAAATTTTCTTTGACACACATCGTGAAATACGTTGGTAGGTTTATTTTTACGTAAATACTAATAATTACACAGTCAAACCGTGAAAACTGTTTTGTGGGACTTTTTATTTATGTCACTGTATAATTTAATGTTAATAAAGAAAATATGTAAAAATAAAAAATACCCAAAACTGTTTGTGAACCCATCTAGTTTCAAGTTATTGATAAGACCAAGTTTTTTTCTGAAAGTGCTTATTTTATAAAATCATACGAGTTTTTAGGTTAGTTTTTTTGTAGGTATGTTTTTATTGTATCCCTGTTGGTATTATGCTATAAATATAATTACATAATTATATTGATTTAAACACACTATTATCTTAACGACAAACGGAACTTAATCATTTCAGGCATGACGTTACACCTGTGGTTGCAGGTAAACTCAGGCCGGCAGTCAGTCAAATTATACTTTACATGTTTTGATTGTCGACTTAACAGCCAGTCTTCATAGAGTAGATCACGGAAAGAAGCAAGGTAAACGCTGTAAGGCGTTTAATCTGTCCCAATCTGGTCCCCAAATAGCTCAGCTCATGTACGGACAACTACGGTTACGTCGCTCCCGGATTCAGCCTATGGAATCCATAGTATGGATTCAGTCGTATAATTGATCAGATATTATTACATCGGAGCAGCCACGGTGACCGAAAATATCTGACAATGCATTCTAAAGTCATGACAATAGAGGCCTGCTCAGATATTTGTGGCATCCTAGCCGCTCCAATATACAGGGTGTCTGGTTAGCGGTGTCGGAGCTTTTAAGGGCTTAAACTACAATCAATTTTATCGATAAATTACCATACAATTTTTTTTTCCGTGCCATCGATAATTAAATGGTGGCCATTTCAAAATTCAAAATTTCAAACAGACGAATACGGGCGCACGAGATATTTCTGGAATTATACGTTTGTTATCGGTCCTATCCTTGCAAAAAAAATCTCGTTAGAGAGCTCATTAGATAAGCAGACTAGTTAAGCTAATCATTTGACTCAACTATTTGAACAACAAGGCTAAAAAAAAATTAAAATTAAAAATAGTAAAAAATTCACCTTAATTTTTCAAGTCTTGGCTGCAACTCATCCCACAGATCCTCTCATTATTCAACAAAATGTTTATTTTGCGGCAGGTTGCACAAATATATTGAGTATCTAACTTTACTTATCATTCGCTTGCGATTCATTATTTGTGTAGATAATCTATTTTTTTTAAATCTGCCCGAGTTTGATCTTATGTCTCACTATGATGACGCTGCTGCCCATCATCAATATTTTAACATATAGTGGTCAGTGACACTTCAATCCCTTACGACACCCGCAGGAGGAGTTGGGGCGGTGACAAATGTATTCTTACTGCTGTCACCACACGGCTGTTGTGGTGACGGCAGTATGAATACATTTCAATAATAGATAAATACACAAAATTGCCCTCACCGGCCCCGGCCTCGCGAACCCGGTACCTCCAGCTTCGTAGGCAGGGTCGCTACCAACTAGGCTAACGGAGGCTGGTAAAAATAAAAAGGTCTGACAAAGGTCTCTGCTAAACCCAGACGACAGAAACCATGGGAACGAGGGGCCAGATTTTATATTTTCTCATTCGGAAGCAATGTAAGCAAACGACTTGGATCGGATTAAGGGGTGACTTTGTCTTACTCAACGACGCATTAGGCCGAGCCATCGCGACCTTATGGCTTGTTCAAAGCCGATTATCAGGCGGATTCTTTTATTATCTAAGATTTATCAATGCCTTGTTCTGGTGTCGTGTTTGTTCCATAATCGTAAATAAATTAATTGGAATAAATGTATAAAGATATTTTTTTTATTTTATCACGTACGTTTACCTGGCTTCGGCGGCTGGGGTGGTAGACCTTGTCACTCTAATTTTACCTTTGAATGATGGTGGCAAGGTAACCATACCTTATGCCGCTGATGCTTTGTCTGCATGGTCAACTCTTAATCCGGGTGCGTCCAGGCCTGATAAATTTGATCTCCAGCGGTCTTGGGATGACATTGGTGCAAAACGAGTGCTAAATGGTCTTCTGGAGAGCGCGCTGGGGGCTGATAGGGCGAGACTCAACGCAGCGTCGAGGCCAGAGTCCGGGGCATGGCTACACGCTCTCCCTTCTCCACATATGGGAACTCTCCTGGACAATGATTCGTTGCGGGTGGCCGTGGCTCTCCGCATAGGCTGCGACGTTTGTGAACCTCACATATGCGTCTGCGGCACTATGGTGGAGAGCAATGGGCATCACGCATTGAGTTGTTGTCGGTGTGCGGGGAGATTCCCTCGTCATCACGCCCTGAACGACTTAGTCCGTAGGGCACTTACCTCTGCGGGTATCCCATGTGTCTTGGAGCCTCCGGGACTTAGCCGGTCGGATGGCAAAAGGCCGGATGGTTTGACCTTAGTGCCCTGGGAAAGAGGTAAGTGCCTGTTATGGGACGCCACGTGTGTCAGTACTTTTGCTATGTCGCACCTAAGTCGTACAATGCGAACACCCGGAGCGGCTGCTGAGTCGGCGGCCGTACGTAAGCGGGAGAAGTATGCAGTACTCTCGAATTACTTGTTCGTGCCGCTGGCTGTAGAGACCATGGGTTGCTGGTGTTCGGAGGCCAGGGTCTTCTTTACCGCACTAGGACATCGATTACGAGAGAGGGGTCACGACCCTCGTTCCGGGTCATTCTTGCTGCAAAGGTTGGCTATCGCCATTCAGCGCGGCAATGCTGCCAGCGTTATGGGCACTTTTGCACCGGGAATGACTCGGGGAGGGTTGTTTGATTAGTGTTCATCGTAGGTTTTGTTTTTTATTTGTTTTATTGTGTTGTAGTTATTTTGTAAGTTAGTTATATCTAATGTCATCGTTATTATAATTGTGTATTTTTTTTTTCAATAAATATATTTACGTATCTATCTATTATATATATCGTCGCCTGGTACCCACAACACAAGCCTTAATTGAGCTTACCGTGGGACTAGGTTGATTTGTGTAAGATGTCCCAAGATATTTATTTATTATTTTTATTTATTTATTTATCATCGGATTTCAGGACTCATTATTAGGATAGGTAATGATAATTAGGGTACCGTAGCCAAAATGGCAAAAACGGAACCTTTATGGTTTCGCCATGTCCGTCCGTCCGTCTGTTCGCAGCATAGCTCAGTGGCCGTACTAGAAATCTGCAATTTGGCACAGGTATACCTACATATTAATCATGCCAACAAAGTGGTACAATAAAAACTAAAAAAAAATCCGGGTATCGATCTCAATAGACATATGATATGACATATATTCATGTACCAGAAAATAAAATTAAGTACCTACTCGAAAAAAAACACAGCATTGTTTTCATTTCAACTGACTTCAAAAAAGGAGGAGGTGCTCAAACCGTCAGAATTTTTTGTACTTATGTTACTCGATCTTCGATACCAATTTTCATTTTTTTTTAGTTGAAAGGTCCCGTTGGCACGTTACCAAGACGGGATCTGATTATGAAATTGGTTATAGTCCGTTTTTTTTAATTTGGTGATTATGTATTTATTTTAATGTTCACTTGACAATATTTTACCAATATTTTCCCTTGAAGACGTTGCGATAGTAAAAAAAGTCACAAAAGCTATCCGAAGTGCTCACCGCGAGGACCGCGACTCATTCATATTCGTCTCACCTGTGACCAAATTGAGTAATGCCGGAGGCGGGAGTTATGATAATGCTCTCCCGAAGTGGCATTGTGTAAATGTTGAGAGACCAGCGTTTTCCTATTATAACCGATTTCAAAAAGGGAGGATTTTTTTAGTACTTATGCTAGTCGATATCTCTGAGAATCGTGAAAAGTTTATCATTTTTTTAACGGAATTTGCTATGGCGTCGTTGGCACCAAGTTGATGGGATCTTGCAGAAGTAGTTTGGTTTTTTTTAATTGTTTTTTGTAAATTTCTATTATTGTTTGTTTTTTTATGCCACGATATAATTTACGATGGCAGTATTTTTTGGTATATACCTACATGCTTATCGGTAGGTACCCATAAACATGTAGGTATATACCAAAGTATACTACTTAGCATGAATCCATTTGTGTAAGTAAGTTGTTTTAAAATTATTCACAAGTGACATCGACCTTGGTTTCGGAATTTGGTTCAGAAAATGACAGCCTCAGACCATAAAAGGGACGTACTGAGAGAACAGTTGAACAGATTTTGTGTCAGATGGGTGCCAACAACTTGTATAGAACTATAGACATACAAACTATTCCAACTATGTATGCTGAAGCTGAAATAAAAATCCTTCGATCGATTACGGAAATAAGAATTGAAGTTTATTTTCGTTATGAAGCCTTGGAGGCCAAGTACCTACGTTTCAAGCACCTCGATAATAAAATAATACACCCAAAGCGGTTTAATGAACTTGCATCTGGTTTATTGCATCGGGTGACCAAATATTTCGTGTAAAAAGTCGAGCACTGCAATGCGACTTGTTTTCTAGACACTCTAACCTTACCAACAGAGCTTGGGACATTTGTTTAGTTAACATTTTTAATTTATCCTTTAATTTAACTTCATTTGTTTTAATTATTATTCGTCGATTTTTTACATGGAAACCATAGGACATTAAAAGCAACAGCTAACAACTTGGGCCTCCCGCCGCGGCGGTTGCGGCCACACTCTGGCTTGTTCGATCAACATAGAACATTTCGAGTGCGTGAATTTGAATTTATTTTACAAGTTTGTATGGACGGACGTGTGTTACTCGTATTTGTCACTTTACCGATGTTGGAATTGATGATTTGAGAAAACGAAGACAAGGAAGTCGAAATACATGTATTTTAGTGCTGTGATGATTTGTAGGTACTAATTTGATCAGGTGTACCTACACACCTAATGTGTCTATACCTGATCAAATTAGTATGTAATGTACCTATAATATCTGACACAACCACAGAGCACGGACCTCTTTAGTGTGTAACCTTAGAGATAGAGGCGGCCTTGGCTGTCATTTTCATAGAAATTGACCGTGTCAGGTAATTTTGACATGCTAATGTAAATAGTGTTGTGGTATGGCTCGATATTTTTATCGATAGATTAAAACCAACAGTTATTTGACTAAAAATGTTACTTGAAAAAAGCTATTCAAACATTCTCATTTTTAAAATCTCACTAAAATTATGTAGTTATGAATGATATAAAAACAGTAAAATTTATACATTTATTTGAATTTATATTTACAATAAGTACCTACTTACATTAAGTTGTTAGCTTTAAGGTTAAAGTTAAACAACAAGTGTTAAGGGTAAGGCTAGACAGAGGTTGAACAACAGGCGGTCTTAAGACCGCCTGGTGTTCTACATGTTACCTTTGCATTGGTTTGTTTGTTCAAGGTGTGCAAACTATATCTACTTATATTACGTTATAAAACGCAAAAAGAAAATTGTAACTATAAATGGGAACTAAAATTAAGGTGGTTCGTTTTTCATACTAATGTATTTATTCAAATATGGGAAAATGGAGCATAGTTTTACAATGTAATCACTTAAATCGACAATCATTTTTATATTTGTTTGCGGCAAATTATGTTTATGTAATATAAAGGGTCGAATAATAGCTTAAATTAGTACGTTATTTTAATAAAGATTTGTCAATATGTGGGTCAACGACGACAGTGTCATACACCAATCGTACGTTCGGTGTGTGGGTTGGAAAGCGACGTTGCCAGTTGGGGCAGTTGGCTGAAAATGCTACGTTGCCGCTCTGCCCTAACGCATTTCGTGCAGTTTATATTTTTCAACAATATCAAACGCAAGCGTTGCTAATGTTGCCATATAGGCAATATCCCCACGCATAAGCCGAACGAAAGACCTTTTATTATAGAAAATATACCTATACATACTAGTTACATTTATACCTATACTACAGGATGGACTTCTTACATTTAATGTTTTTATAATAGATGTGCGTACTAAATGATAGTCTCGTGGAACTGAACGTAAAACCCATTTGGCAAGGCAACACTAAATTCAAACGTCACTCTGATTCTAAATCACCGGCAGTACTTAGTACTTTATCGTTTTACCATTTGTTTATACCTACAAATCCGAATTGACGCTAAATTGCCTACGATTGTTTGAAACATCTCTAGCGTGCAGTGATTTACATGAGGATTTATTATACGTTTGTATATTATGTAGCCACAAACGTCCCAGAAAGGCTCTAAAAACCACCGATACTCGGGCCTGAAAAAAACTTGTAAGCGAAGTCTTGGAGAAATGATACTATATTACGGAGAAATCAAAAGGTAAGTTCTGTAGAGGCTGACTTGCTGGATATCTTTCCTCCCAGTATTCAAACAGTTTTTTTTATTATATATTTCCACTATTATTATAACAAAAATGTTTCGATGTTTATTGTTTTCGCAACAACTGCTCATCGGATTGGAATAAGGAAACTTGACATGTAGATAAATAGTAATATATATTATATTATAAGATTAATATTTTTATTTTACATAAATACCGGAAACGTTAGTGTCCCGAGGGATGATGAGTTTCAGGCCTTGAACTATTAAAAATATAACTTATTGTATTGTATTGTATCCTGGCCATTTTTTTCCGCAACTCGACATCAAACGTGCGTATTTTGTGTGGTCCCAACGCTGGCCGAGTACTTGTTGAGGTTTGCTCACGATGCTTTCCTTCACCGTAAAGCACTTGTGAATATCAAATGATATTTCGTAAAAATATAACCATTTTGTAGATACTCACTGAACCTGTTTTGAACCCAGGTTTCCTCCCTAACTTCGCAGTCAAGTTCACCACCACCTAACTAATAGACAAAGCTGAAATGTATTTTTTATTCCAGTAATCATCATACACCATTTTGACGATGAGTATTCTGATTTCAGATCCAGGGCCAACTGCAGGTGTCACAATATGTGTAGATGCGTAAGGCTCACTTCCAAGCAACAAACACAACGTCAAGCAATCTTCCTACGAGTATATCCATGTATAAAACCAGAAAAACGTAAATAATAAATGAAAATAATATGATATGATGTAAATAAAACACTGAATTTATAAATTGATGTTTTCTTTATCTATGTATTCCGCACGTGATTAGAATGGGAAGGAATCTAATAATTAAAATGACTAGAAATATCTAATATAATCATATCTACATATGAAAACTGAAGTCATCGAATAGATTCCGTCCCAATCTGATTGGACACCTATTAGGTTAGGACATCCAGTCCCGTTTTTTAGTAGTATAGGCTATTTCAGATTGACCATGCAAAAAATACCGGAACTGGATGCCATAACATCACCTGAAAACGTTTTTGGTGAGTAAATATATAAGGTCACCAAAATTAAACCTAGGTTGGTAGTTCAGGGACCAATACCACAAAACTTTACAAGCATACAAATCTACAAAATTGACAATTATTTGTTTTGGAATTTATACAATTTTGTAGAATTATACGCTTGCAAAGTTTTGTGGGATAGGCCACAGTTTATTTATTTATTACTGAAAAAATTGTAATTATAGGTAAAGTATCATTAAAAAAAATAAAAAGTCATGTAATGTAAAGTAAAAAATATATTGAAATTACGAGATTTGAACCTCCTAATGAATGTGCGTCAGACAATCATCCAACTAGCCTAATCCAAGTTCCATACACGTTTCGAAATAAGCAATCGGTTTCGTAAACGAATAAGGGTTTGAATGTGTGTGTGCATACTGCGCAGCCACGGCATCGTTACGTATTTATTCAAATAAACTTATTTTGTAAATTAAACCTCACCTGAAATTTAGTTGGCTACATTAGAAACAGCAGTTTATTTGCGGCAAACGTATTACTTATTAAAAATATTTCTATTATCATACATAAAATATAAAAATACGTAGAATTCGCGCCACCTAGGCACTATAACGCCATCTATTGGCGTTGTAGTGCCTAGCTGACCGTGACATTCCACCTTAAACGATCAACTGCAAGGAGTTTAGATGGTTAAGTAATTTAGGTATTATATATGAGGACAGATTAACTAGATGTATAAATGTATAAAGATATTTTTAAATTCGTGAATTGTACCGTTTTACGTTTTCTTGAAAGATTATCAGATGGGTTACTTGGGACAAGAAACACCTGGAAATTACATACTTAAATTAATATGTATTAACAGATAACATCAGAAATCCTTTAAAAGGTACTTTACTTTTAAAATATAATAAAATTATTTAGCAAAGCTAACTTACCTTGTCAAACGCAGGATGGAGTTTTAAAGTTGGACAGGCATTGGATGACAATATAGATCTCGGATTTATTTTTACAAAACAGTCATTTTGGATTGGAAGTGGTCCGAACAAATTGTGTCGTGTTTTTGCGGAAACCAGTTCAACTTTCCAGTCGCCGTTAGCCAGCGTTCTCTGACACATGGTTCTATAGGAAATCTAAAAATTAAGTCAGTATTTCTTAAACTATATGTTTTTGTATAGTTGCTTCATTGTCTGCACTCTAGATAAATATTATATTATTGCTAAATATAAATAAATAAATAAATGTTTGGGGGACAGTCTCATACAAATCAACCTAGCCCCGAACTAAGCAAAGCTTGTACTATTGGGTGCTAGGCGACGATATATATATAAATAGAGAAATACACATAATTATACTTATACATAGGAAACGTCCGTAACTCGGGAACAAATTTTGAATTTCTACTAACACCGTTTAGTTGTAAGAGTTTACATAGACTATCGATAACAAATTCAGCGTCGTGTCTCTTCACTATGTCTCTCACCCATACTAATTTTATATTGAATTTAATATAACTTTTTTTACTTACCTGTGATAGGAAACGTTTGAATTTTGTTTATTAACGTACGTAGATTGGTTCCTGCACCAGATTACAGAGCAATGTGGCATTCTTGGTATATTTTTACAAGCTTTTATTTAGTTTCACCTGTCCCGTTGTCTGTCGTTCTGTAATCAAATCTTGCAACTTAAATTTGATCCACTTCCCGGTTTCCGATTGAGCTGAAATTTTGAATGCATGTATAAATCGGATGACAATGCAATGTTATTGTGACATAGAGCTGATCTGATGATGGAGCTGGAAGGTGGCCATAGGAACTCCGTAATTAAATGATGCAACCCTATCGAGTTTGAGCTCCTTAGATTCGTCTTGACAAGTACTTTGATACTATATGGTAACCAGGGTCTGATGATGGAGCCGGAAGGTGGCCATAGGAACTCCGTAATTAAACGATGCAACCCTATCGAGTTTGAGCTCATTAGATTCGTCTTGACAAGTACTTTGATACTATATGGTAACCAGGGTCTGATGATGGAGCCGGAAGGTGGCCATAGGAACTCCGTAATTAAACGATGCAACCCTATCGAGTTTGAGCTCATTGGATTAGTCTTGACGAGTACTTTGATACTATATGGTAACCAGGGTCTGATGATGGAGCCGGAAGGTGGCCATAGTAACTCCGTAATTAAATAACGCAACCCTATCGAGTTTGAGCTCATTAGATTCGTCTTGACAAGTACTTTGATACTATATGGTAACCAGGGTCGGATGATGGAGCCGGAAGGTGGCCATAGGAACTCCGTAATTAAATGATGCAACCCTATCGAGTTTGAGCTCATTAGATTCGTCTTGACAAGTACTTTGATACTATATGGTAACCAGGGTCTGATGATGGAGCCGGAAGGTGGCCATAGGAACTCCGTAATTAAACGATACAACCCTATCGAGTTTGAGCTCATTGGATTAGTCTTGACGAGTACTTTGATACTATATGATAACCAGGGTCTGATGATGGAGCCGGAAGGTGGCCATAGGAACTCCGTAATTAAATGACGCAACCCTATCGAGTTTGATCTCATTAGGTTCGTCTTGACAAGTACTTTGATACTATATGGTAACCAGGGTCTGATGATGGAGCCGGAAGGTGGCCATAGGAACTCCGTAATTAAACGACGCAACCCCATCGAGTTTGGGCTCATTGGATTAGTCTTGACGAGAACTTTGATACTATATGGTAACCAGGGTCTGATGTTGGAGCCGGAAGGTGGCCATAGGAACTCCGTAATTAAACGACGCAACCCCATCGAGTTTGGGTTCATTAGATTACTCTTGACGAGTACTTTGATACTATATGGTAACCAGGGTCTGATGATGGAGCCGGAAGGTGGCCATAGGAACTCCGTAATTAAGTGATGCAACCCTATCGAGTTTAAGCTCATTAAATTCGTCTTGACAAGTACTTTGCGCCTCAAGGTAAACTAGAAATATTTATTGGTGCTAAAGTTATGTTGAGGTCTAACGTTGACGTTGCTAAGGGACTTGTGAATGGAGCAATAGGTCACATCACTGAAATCATATGGCCGTATTACAGACGTGCTCAACTATACGATAGCGATGTACCATCAGTTCAATTTCTTGCTAAATTTAATCACGGCACAGCTGAAAGAAGAATGCTCCCCGATTGTCTTGTCTTGGGCTTCAACTGAGCATAAAATGCAGGGAACTACTGTAGATCATGCTGTTGTTTATCTAGGCTCCAAATTGTTCGCTGCTGGTCAAGCTTATGTAGCTTTAAGCCGAGTTAGGTCTTTAGCAGGTCTTCAAATCGAAGAACTTGACTGCTCCAAGTTGACGTCGAAGACACCTTGTAATGTTGATGCATTAAAAGAAATGGATAGAATGAGAAACGTTACAAATAACTAACAAGTGATTACATAATTTCAACATTATTGATATTTAAATCAGTACATATTACATATCATGTGAACGAACTACGGACTTCATAACGGAATAACGCTGCTACGCACTGCGAACTACGTCGTAGTAAATCTCGAATTAAAAATAGAGGTACTAAAAAGTTTAAAATAAAACTAAAGAAAAAAAAAACCTTTTTAAAAACAAGCTTTTATTATTTGTTTATAAAATGAACTAAAAAGTTAAAAATAAATTAACTCTAAAAAGAAATATAACACTTTGTAACTTGAGTGTAACCTTTAACGACAAATAAGCGTCTTCGTCTAGGACAAAATAATTCCATATTGTACAAATTTATTTAACTTTAACTCTAAAACTTTTCACCATACATAATTATTCAATCTCGTCCCCCCTCTTTATCATAGTCCCCATTTATAAATGAAAGCGTGTTACATTTAATACAACACAACATTTTCCTCAAGCTATCACAATGTAACACGCTTTCATTTATAAATGGGGACTATGATAAAGAGGGGGGACGAGATTGAATAATTATGTATGGTGAAAAGTTTTAGAGTTAAAGTTAAATAAATTTGTACAATATGGAATTATTTTGTCCTAGACGAAGACGCTTATTTGTCGTTAAAGGTTACAATCAAGTTACAAAGTGTTATATTTCTTTTTAGAGTTAATTTATTTTTAACTTTTTAGTTCATTTTATAAACAAATAATAAAAGCTTGTTTTTAAAAAGGTTTTTTTTTTCTTTAGTTTTTTTATAGTATATATACCTATGACGTCCCGAGAGGTACTGACAGCACATATGCGTGAAACGCATATGCGCGGCACGGGTTTTGTCTGTCACGCCGTCTCTCTATAGGCGCCCTAAGAGTTCCAACCTCCTTGGACACAACCATTATTGCAGTCTGTAATAGGGATGATGACTGTAGTTAAAATAAATTATTTCACATTATGCACGACATAATACACGAAGAAATTATTACTAAGATGTAGATTGCAGTAATTTTTGTACAGAACTTCCATTTAATAAATTGAAAAGAACTTAAAAGAGTGGGTCATTTGGCAGTAACGTCACTTTTGTGTATTTCATATAAAATTCCATAGTGGTGATCGTTTTGACAGTTCGAAAAAAGATGCTGATTTGACTTGCTGTCATCATGCCTATTGCAGTAATGTAAATGTGACAAGCTCTTATATCATAACATCACATTACTGAGTAATTACTGAGTAATGTGATGTTATGATATAAGCAGAGGGCGGAATTGTTCATGGCAAAAATCAAATGTCAATAGAGTTGGAACGTAAAATTTTATCGACATTTCCAGCTATCGATAAATTCGGTCACCTTTTACATTTCTGTCTTTAACATTAACCAGATTAACCTCTTTGATTAGTTATTCGACCTACAATTTGATTTTGACCTCTTTGATTAGATTAAAAATAAACTGTATGACATTTATCTGTCATTTCTGCCACTAGTCATTTAACAACTAATTCACGTTTGAATAAAATGGTTAATCCAAAAAGAACAACAATCAACAAATAGATAAAGAAATATCCTTGTCTTACTTACGACCAAAACCGCTCAACAATATACTGCTCTGTAATGTTTAAATAACTAGACATTGTATCAGCGATCGGAACCGGTTTTTTAGAAAAAACTCGAAATAGCTCAATATTTTGAAATGTTTTACACTCTTTATGTAGTACTCAACATTTTATGTTATTTTTAATATCGTATTTTTATACCGTTCTTTTGTATGGAGAAAAAAACGGTATCCTATCCCTGCATTGTATTTACTTATGGATTTGAGGTTTAGTTTTGTTCATAAATAAATAAAGATACGCTTGGTAAATACATTTCAGTTTAATCGATAGTCGATAAAATTTAACGTTCAAACTCTAGTGACATTTGGTTTTTGCCATGAGCAATTCCGCCCTCTGGATATAAGAGCTTGTCACATTTTTTTTCAGTCTTCGTTGTATTCAATAATTTTGCTGGTGACCTTACTGGCACAGTATATACATACAGTCGCCATCATATATATCAGAGCGGCCACGCGGTGCTCAAAAATATCTCAACATGCACTTTAACGCCATAACAATACAGGCGTGCTCAGGTATTTTTGAGCACTCTGACCGCTCCGATACATTTGATGGCGACATAGCCTATTTACTTACAAACTTTATTTCTAATAAATAAACGTAAAATAAATAAGCCCAAACCATTTCAATTTTTTATCGAAACTACTATTGAGAAGATGCTGGTGCAGACATTAAAATCTGTTTTGAATGAAGATTCCTTCAAATCAAGAACCGACAAAGAAGCCATCAAAAAAAATATTGTTGTACAGGAAATCTGCTTGAAATAATAAACAGACATTATTGGACCACTGCCTGCACCGCGTACAAGAAGCCACTTAAAAAGATTGGCACTCAGCGACCCGGCATAATCTATGCAAATTACGTCAAATTAGGAGTCGTCAACACGCCTCCTCGGGGTAATTCGGAAGGCAAACCCTCCTTTATTATTAATATTTATTCCATGCCTCGTCCGAATCAAGAAAAATGTGAAAATCTGCGAAATCCTGATGAAACGAATAAATATTATGAGACTCGAACATGATTAATCTCGGGCCGACGCCTCCGCTGACTACCTCAATCACGTTAATATCCCCCTTCTACCACTCGTCTGAACGATTCACTCCGTTTTAGCTTTATTTCGGTGGAATGTAGACTTAAAACTAGCACCATACTAAATTATATGCTTAAATGACAGTAAAAATTATACATGTCATTTCTGAAATCACACAAACCAATTACAATAAATATTAGTATGACTTAAAACGGGATATTTACCATGTAAATTGTGATTAATGATTATTGAGCACCCGATATTTTGGCACTGTTTTAAGTCATACTAATAATTTAAATTAGCATGTTAGCTTAAAAACAATTACAATTACATTAAAATAAAATAAGAATAAGAGATTAAATAGAATGTACAATTCAATAAATACTTAAATACCAATGTCAAATAAAAATTAATGTCACAAAGGTCGTACTACGAGAAATTTGATTAAGTATAAGTACACTAGTTACACTACAATGTAACTTAAAATACTCAAGTACTATACCTACTCAGTAAAAATAAAGTAACAGCGGTCTTTATTGAACATATTGAAGTAAGTAGTTTATTGCGGCCAAAAGATCAAAAAGAAAGTAGGTTCACAGAAAGGCGGCAAAACTAAAAGGGATGCAATAAAAATCATAAAATCACCCAAAAACATTGTTCTAGGATATGACTGCGGCCCGGCTATAAAATATCCGCCGGAGGAAAGCTACCGTGCGTTTCTTTTCGACATTTTGTACCTGCCCCAGTTATTGCCTCAATGTTTCCTTGTAATGCAGTTTTTTTTCTTGACCATGTGCAAATCTACCTTAGTCGGAGATGAAAGAAGCCGATAAAATTGTTTTCGCTTCGGTTTTATCTCGACAAAATGAGGGCGTATCGCAAAAATACACTAATATTTACATTTTTATGACCTTTTCCCCTTGTAAATGTTCCCCTTAACATATTGTGTAGTCTCTTTATTTTGGAACTGCCAATTTATTAAAGAAACTCTGTAACGCAGGTTGTAAAATTTTAATTAAACCAACATTCAGCCGGCCATCCTTTATATACCTAGACATCAGTCTCCAAATCCACTCGGCTAACCCCCGTCGCATACACAAATTGCACATGCCTAAATGGGTTCCGTAGTCCATCCACTGGGCCGCTAGTCATTAAGTCACGGAAGCAAGTACAGCGGACCAATTTCCTAGGCCGGGTCACCAATTAACGGCACTTGCGGGCGGCGGGCGAAGGGTTACGCAAGATGTTTGTTATGATTTAGGTGGGTCCGAGGACCCTTGCGGACTTGTGCCTAATGCCGCTGTTTGTACAGGGTTAAGGTGGATTTTATTGACTCTGGTTTAGCTTGAGATCAAATCGGGCTAATTGAGGGCTGGGATTTTGATAAGCCTTTATGAACGTATGGTTAAGATAGTAAATTTTGAAATATTATTGTTGAAAATGGGAAATAATTAATTAGGTAAACTTTAATTTATCAAATTGGTTGCATTTGTAGAAATCAAGAATAAATTATTAGAACATGCAAACCTTGTGACGCATGAATTCCTAGAAACGGGAATGAATAGAAAAGAAATTAGGAACTTTTGCAAATCAGTTACAGTTTGCAAATTACTTTCCAAAACAAAGACTAACCTTGCCCTTGTTTAAACGTAAAACAGCATCTTTTTGCACCCACGCACAACGGTGCCCCATTTTTGATGAAAATTGCTCCAGAGCAATATAAAAATGTCTTTATTTGTTTAGGAGCGGCCGTAAAATCGGTAAAAAGTAGAGCCCAAAAGTAATGCACTTTTTGTTGAATAACGGCACCTTTCTCTGTGTACAGGACAGTTATATGTAAATTGTGCAATAGCAAACAAATTAGGATGACACAAAAAATGAAGCAACGGGACTGATGCAAGCAAATGTACCGGTACTTTGCGACGATGGATAAAAGAAACGAATTATTACAAAGCATTATGGAAATCAACATAAAATTTTGCTACACAGAGGATACATACAATTTAGGAATAAGTTCCTAGTTAGGAGTCATTTCTGAGTAATTTTACAGAATCACATTATCCACAATTTATGGATTTGATGTATTACATACCATATTATTTTATTTTCAATGCCGCAGTGGCCACGCTCTGAGTTATGATGCAGTTATTACCAATACCTAAGTGATTTACAAGTACTTAATTTATGTTTCAACATTTTTCTTTTGCATTATTAGCAAACGAATGCTAGAAGCAGAGTATTTTGTACAAAACAGAACCTATTGCTTAAAATTTTCTAGATCTGATATTTTTGTTACATTCAGTTCTTTAATTAAGCAGATTAACTGCGAACACTTTAAAATTACCAAATGTCGAGATTCTTTCATCACCAGTGACTGACGCGGCCTAATGAATCCTCGTAAGTAGCAAAGCCGAGCGTTTGCCACAGCTCCCGAACGCAAATATTAACCAGTCACTTTCACAACCTCCTATATTGCATGACATTGATATCCAAACGGGAACCTTAAGTGTTAACTAACAAGGTTGATAATTTGGTTTAAAGTGCCTGTTAAATAGGATAACGGATAAGTAGTCACAAATGTTGCCTAACCCCACCCTGTAAACCCACCATTATCGCATGTTATTTTTCGATATTACCCCATTTTACAGGGGTGGAGCAGTAAATCAAATTTATAGCCTTTTTATACAGGCATTAAATTTTTATCAGACTTCTTTGCATTGTCCAGTGAGTCCGGTCCCCTTCTGACTTTGAGTGGGATGACGTGCGAGATTTATTGAACGAATTTCTGAACGGAAAGCGTGATAATAAAGTAAAACGCAGAATTTACTCTTTGAGTGTTCGTGTATGAGTGAGAGAAATTTTTTTTGTATATTTGATACAGCTTTATTCATTCCGGAACGTTTATTTTAATTTTAGTAAAATAATTTAATTACTTGTCGTTTATCTACAAATCAATTGAGCCCATTCAGTTATCATCGCTACTCCATCGACTTTATCGTCTATACAACAGTTTAATCATTCAGAACGATCGGTTATTCTACACATATTAAGAACTTAAATTACAGGCATTACATCAATTAATAGGGTATATACTTTCTCCCTGAAACACCATCATCGTCTTCAAAGTTTTGATGATACTGCTATCGTTACTTATGTACTTATATTACAGAAATTTTATATTTGCTTTCAATATTTAAATGTCAACAGCAGTAACTCAGAGCGTCCATAAAAGCATGAAGGCATTTAATGACGGGACTCCCCAATTAATTCCAAAAATCCCATACACGTATATTTAATTTGCGTACCAATGTCGGTATAGAGTATAGACATTTAGAGTGTCCATTTAGGTTTTTCCGCCCGGGGGGCGGGGGTGAGGCGACGGCAGCGGGGCGCGGGGCCGGGTCTTCCGCTGAAACGGTTGAAACAATAAAAGCACGTGGGCCGATCTTATCGATATGTGGTGTCGCGCTCTGGCCCGCGGCAAAACCGGGGTTAGGCGGGAGTCTCGATAGTTGCACAGGTTATTTTTTAACCTCTATTGAACAAAAAAATATAAAAAAAATCGTACTAACGGTGAAATGATTACTAAAAATCGTTGACTAACAGACAACCCAAATCGGTCATGGATTATTTTGTAAAGTCCAAATTCTTTTAGAATAAGTTTTACATTTTTACTTTTACTAGAATTTAATAGACTGACATCTCTAGTAAATATCACGTAGGCATTGAAAACCCTATAAAAGAGGGTCACTTAACACAGCAAGATTTGGCAAGATCAAGAAGAAGAAGATCTGGCAAGATCGTCCCCCGTCAGTCACAATGGATCTTTGTGGACTCTGATAACTGGAAAGAATACTCACTGGAAGGAATCACTCACTATGAATATGACTACCTTTTTATGTTACATTTTCGTCAACTTACTTACTTCACTGTCTAGACCCAAAGAAGATTTTGGCTTCTGAAACTAGAAAACGTCACTTCGTCCTGTTCTGGCCTATATCACTCTAGTTGGGTACTCCAAGGGCGGCCAGCGGCCCTACCGCGAAAAACGAAATTCGTAAATTTCGAGGATTTGTCTCTCTCACTCTAATGACAACTGCGTTTAAGTGACAGAGAAAAATCCTCGAAAACGAATTTCGATTTTCGCGGTAGGTGGCCAGGTCTTTCAGGGTCTCGTCACTGCAGCGATATCTGGGGCGTCTGATTGGGCGTTTCCCACACGGGTGCCCCATATACGCTCTTCTTGCAGCACGATCGTCTTCCATCCTCTATAAATGTCCATTTGTCCAAGCTAATGGGGTCTTGTGGCCTTGGTTTCGCCAATTATGTCGAATGCTTTAACAACCTCATTTAGCTCCATGTTCTTCAGGCGTTTCCAATTGACTGAATTGATTCGGACACCAATGTGCTCTCCTTGCTGCTCCACGATTTCTGCGACTACGAGGTTTTTTTTTACTTTGAGCTAGTAGGTACTCGTTCGTAGGCCTAGGTCATCAACATAGCCAGTAAGTTTGTGCTTACCATTCAACTCCACAGTCCCGTCATACATAACATTTTCATAACGAAGAAGCGTTGAAAATACCGAAAAAAAAATGTTTTTCAGGAATTTATGAAACTTGCGTTTATTGCGGTTTGTTCGGGTTTTTAAAGAAACTCACTTTAATTCCTTCCATCAATTTCAGTTGACTTTTTCTCGATGACATCGTTTTCCAGTTTTGTAAGTAAAAAAATAGACCTAATTTACATTGGTTTATAGTTAAATGTTCAACTCTGAATTCGATTGCAACAAAGCGTCGTTGCGCCTGCAAAAACTGACATGTGGTGGATTTTAATTAATTCAATTAATACTCTTTGTGTATAGTTGCTAGGTTACTATTTCAATGTCATAAATCAATCGCATAGCGGATTTTACAGGCGCAACGATTGCTTTAAGCAAAAACTTTAATTTTTATTTCCGCAAGAATACGAAAATAACCAGCCGTTTGGAAATAATTGGGATTTTTCCCGGAGATTTTCAACGCTACGAAGAACTTATTCGCGCCAAAGAAACTCCAGCTTGGCCGTAACAGCCCGAGGCGGGTTCTGCTCCGCGATAAAAAATCATTTGCCCCGGCCCGATCCTTTGTTCGACAATTTTCCTGCGTCCATTCTAAAACATTTCCCACCTGTCACTGTAGCTGTAATGTGAATTAAGGCACGGGTGTCGCTATGAGAACCCGCTAGACACGTGGTGTAAAAATACTAAAAAGAGTTCTATAGAAGAGGGCAATAGTCAAAGTGGCTTCGTGGCTTAGGAATCACGTACTTATAAAGAAAATTTGTTGTAAAATATTTCCACTCTATTACTGTAATTTATAATGTGAATTAAGGTATTGGCGTCGCTATGAGAACCTGCCAGGCACGTGGTGTAAAAAGAGTTCAATAGAAGAGGTCAATAAGAAATTTACCTTCGTGGCTTCGGAAACACGCACTTTTAAAGAAAATTTGTGGTAAAAAAGTAATATTAAAAAAAAAAGTCATTATAAGGGTCAATCACTTTTTTTATGTTGTTATTCTGTCACATCACCCAGGGGACAACAGTGTGATAGTTTGCTAGGGGAAAGTGTCCTACATTGTCTACTATCATGATTAGTGGGTGACCCACCTTGGAAGGGCCCCGTAACTGTCAAAAAATTCAAAGTTTTGTATATTTTAATGCCATTAAACTGTGAATTTAAGGGTGACCCAGGAGAACGTAACCATGGCAACGAGTGACATAAAAAAAGTGATTGACCCATAAATATACCTATACCTACATAAAAATTGAGAAAATTGGCTTTTCCTAACATTAAACATATGAATAAACAGAGTTATGTATATTATACGCAATCCATGTTATACCTACAGATGAAGTGAATCTTGCCTTCGATTTTTTACGAAATTTTCCGAAACCATACCTATTGCTGTCTCAAAGAGCTACATCTATTACACTGCAAGTTAATTGGGACAGGGAGACAAAATTGTCTCACTGTCCCAACATTATGTCCATAATTATTATCAGGGCCGGATACAGCCGGGGCCTCCACAATAGATTTCGAAAAAAAAAAATCTCTTTACTGAGCTTCTGTTGTTATTCAACGGTGTTTTTCTATTTTACACAATATTAATAATCAAACCACCCAAGTGTTTCATTAAAGCGAATAGGGCTCGCCGACTAATTACAAACGCAGAACAAAATATATTTCTGCATACGCCATACGCCATTGAAGCCGAACGCCCCAACTAGCGTAATCACTAATCAGTCATGCATTGAAACATTCGCTCAAAACAAAATTTCAAATTCAGAATCACCCTCTCGCTTTCCCATTCTCAGTCTACCGATTATTTTGATTATGCAATAACCTTTAATCCGTCAGCGTAAGATTCAATTTTGAAATCAAAATTACACATAATACGATATTGGGTAAGTTAGAGTACGCTCAGTGAGGTGAGGAGGCCTGTCTGGCCTGGCCACAAGTTTTTAATACGGCCAAATAGCGTGGTCATACTGTGTGCTAAGGGGTCATTCTCATAGGGCACGTTTTTTGGGCGTCGGGTAGAATAACTTTGTATTCTTGCATATATATGGCGTAAAAAAAATGTTGGAGGGTAGTTTTCGTTTTATTCTACCTGTAGCAGTTGTAATTTCGAAGATAATCTCTTGAGAACTAGTAACAAAAAAATATAAAAGCCTACTTTTATCATGCTCCATCAAGCGTACAGACTCCAAAATTTGGGACAAACCCCTTTGCAACTCGGGAACCACTACTATTACCTAACACAGGGTATTATGTTATTATAGTCAATTAAACAAATTAACATTTTGTTAAGTTGATTGTTATTTCAACTGCTTGTATAAAGAAATATGATTTTTTCTCCGCGCGTACGAATTTATGACTAAACTCCGTCATTGGAAGCAAAACAAAATTTCACATCACTATTTGCAATTTTACGCACATCACTATTGCATTGAGCGAGCCAGTTCAGTCTTGTCTGTGACACGTTGGGCGACGGAGGTGCGTTTGGCGACGCTGGGCGATTTTACGAACGTAAGTATCTAATCTCCGTTTTTTGTCACTTGCATTTTCTCAACTCCGTTTAGTCATTTATTTTTCTATTGGTGTGGTTGATCGTTCTACTATTTATGTATAATGAATTAAACTGTATTACCTGTAAAATGCATGTAATGTCATTGTATTAAATAAGATAATTAATGAAATAAAAATAAAAAATAGCTTTCTCCCTAGGCTCCGTCAAATAAACTCCATCAAATATTTAGACGGAGTTGAAAAAATACGTGTATTTAGTATCTAAGTGAGCAGTCACATGCAAAAAAACTTGTTTTTCATCACATTTGCTGCTAAAGCACAATTAAAGTACCTATACTACCTTTCTTTAATTGGGTACCTACTGCGAATTTTACGTAGACATGTACTGTTTACATAGTACATTGATCTACAATACCAAGAAAAATAAAACATGTGAAATTTGACGCAATTTCTTCATTCTGAACACTAACGATAGATTTTTTTACTTACAATACCGTTTACAGCATTTTTAGAGCTAGGGCTTTTCGTTAAACTTACTTCAATATTTTTTTTTGTATCATCTACTTAGAATGCCGAAAATCAACAAACCTACGGTAGAGTAGGTATATGAAAGAAGCTCAACGTAGGCGTAGAGCTAAAATAAAGCAAAATCCTGAAAAATACGCTATGGCAAAATAAAAAGAGCGTCAGCGTAAAATAAGTATTATTACGTGTATTATGTTATTCACAAAGTGATTGTTAATTTTTGTTTTCGTCTATGCCTTAAAAAATTCGTATACAAATTAATAAAAAAGTCACTTTTTCTGCCCCTATGTCCCTTTGTACGCTTAAATCTTTAAAACTACGCAACGGATTTTGATGAGATTTGAAGGTTTATATGTAGGTATAGTACCCGTGCGAAGCCGAGGCAAATCGCTAGTATTAAAATACATAAATTATCATTCAGGTTTAAGAGCACT
Source organism: Thaumatotibia leucotreta (assembly GCA_025490895.1). Classification (NCBI taxonomy): domain Eukaryota; kingdom Metazoa; phylum Arthropoda; class Insecta; order Lepidoptera; family Tortricidae; genus Thaumatotibia; species Thaumatotibia leucotreta. The sequence continues at coordinate 49,931 of JALPQI010004010.1, forward strand.
GTATCCATTAACTCCATATGATATTTCTAAACTCCGTTTAAAATATATCAACTCCGTCGCAACATTTTCAACTCCGTCTTGGTGAAAAAAACAATGGCTTATAAAACGTGAACTAATAGATATATATGAGGGACAAAAGTATACATATGATCTAAATAACTCAATGATTCGTATTTTATAGATAATATAGCAGTAAACATACTGTACAAAATCAAGACGGAGTTGAGGCTGAGAACGCCTAATTCTGAGAATGACCCTAAGTCAGGTTAGGCTGCGTACAGAGATGCAGTAAATATTAAACAGATTCAAAGATCCTGTTCAATTATTACTAACAACTACTGTCATGCTTCATGTAACTGTGGATGTAACATGCTGTACCTAACTTTTGTTTTTCTTTCTATCTCGCTTTGGTTTTCAAACTTCTATAAATCTACTGAATATTACCTAGACCGCAGATTTTATACAAGGTTAAAAACCTATTAAACGACTCACATAGGTACTTAAATTTACAGTACACAAGTAGATTCACAAGAAGTAAACAGTAGTGTCTCTTGGGATATTATGATCGACTTGATGTAGGCAATTAATCACTACTAATAATAATACTTATTTTAAGTATTAAACTTACTTTAATTGTGAGTGAGTTAAGTAAAACGTCCCACTTTGTCGTTTGCCATAAAGCCGCTTTGTCAGTTTATTCATATGAAGATACAAAGAAATCTCATCTTTATGGTAAGCGACAAAGTGGGACGTTTGACTGAGTACTAAAACTAACACAATTAAGTATTAAGTGCTACAGAGGAATACAATTTTTGCATATGGAACACTTTATAATTTTTTTAGCCGTGTGGTGACGGCAGTAAGAATAGAAGGTACATTTGTCACCACCCGCACTCCTCCTGCGGGTGTCGTAAGAGTCGACTAAGGGATTGAAGTGTCACTGACCATTATTTGATAAAAGATTGATGATGGGCAGTAGCGTCATCATAGTGGACACATTACTGCGATCGCCAATCCGCTTGCCCAGAGTGGCGATTATGGGCATTTACCTCCTAATGCGTTTATACGCTTAATAGGAGAGGCCTACGTCCAGCAGTGGACTATCATAGGCTGATGATGTGATGTGATAATTTTTTTCATTTACTTTTCCCCCTAGACCCTATATATTAATATGCATACTTAATCAGGAAATGATACATGTACATGAATATTGGCAATATTTCCCTCTGCACACGCCTCATTAAGTATTTAGTCGCTCCAAAAGAGAATCATGAAGAGATGCGAATCAAAGGCGGGCATAATGAAACGACCCTTGGTACATAGGTAAGTATTCATTGCTCTGTGCAACATTACGAATACGACAGGGATTTAAAAAACCGGCCAAGAGCATGACGGTCCCTGAGCTAAACCGCTTACAGACAAAACTGACTGATGGACATAGCGAAACTTTAAGGGCTCCCAGCTTCCTAAGAAACCCTAATAAACAATGTTTGGAATACACTTACATATATTTTAGCCACCTTGTATAGTTCATCATCAGCCTATGATAGTCCACTGCTGGACGTAGGCCTCTCCTATTAATTATGCGTATAGACGCATTAGGAGGTAAATGCCCATAATCGCCACGCTGGGCAAGCGGATTGGCGATCGCAGTAATGTGTCCACTATGATGACGCTGCTGCCCATCATCAATCTTTAGTCAAATTTGGTCAGTGACACTTCAATCCCTTAGTCGACTCTTACGACACCCGCAGGAGGAGTTGGGGTGGTGACAAATGTATTCTTTCTGCCGTCACCACACGGCAAATATACCTTGTATAGTTATGGGTATAGTATAGGCGGAAAACATTGCTAGGCAACGTGATGGCAGGTGGATCAAAATTCTAACGGACTGAAGGCCATTTCAAGGGAAAAGAAGCGTCGGATGTCGTCCAGCTCGATGGGCTGACGATACTACGAAATCTGTGGGTTGTTTTTGGGTTAAGATTGGCACAAGACCAGGGTGCTTAGACAAGTTGCCAATCGCTAGCGCTTCATCGTCAATCGCAAACGAAAGGCAGCTAACTCTCTTTGTCGCACTAATGTGAAAGAGTGACAGAGAGGGAAAACTACGATACGCTACAAAGCGTTAGCGATTGGCAACTTGGCTAAGCATCCTGGACGAATGGCGTACTCGAGGAGAAGCTCATGCTCAACACTGGGCGCTTAAGGGCTGATGGTGATGATGATGATGAATGGTTCTGTGATTTTGCGAGTACGAGTACAAGTCGTAAAGTAAATAAGTTAATATCTTGGGACGTCTTACACAAATCGACCTAGAGTCCCACGGTAAGCTCAATTAAGGCTTGTGATGATGTGGGTACCAGTTGGTACTAGTTCGAAATATATATAATAGATAGATTTTTAGATACATATCTATCTGGTTGCCCTGAAAACCAGCGCCATAACTAAAGCCCTTTAGTTATCGGCATAAGTATGCTGAGTGCCATCCATTTTGATGCTTTGTACTTAGGTTAAGCTTTAGCATAGATTAAGTTTTCTTTTTGTTTCTATTTTTAGCATCAAATAAACATTTTTCATTTCATTTCATATAGATACTTAAATATATATAGCCATGACCAAGGAACAAATATTTGTGATAAAACACAAATAATGCCCTCGCCTGGATTCGAACCTGGAACCTCCAGCTTAGTAGGCAGGGTCACTACCAAGTACCAACTAGGCTACGGAGACGAACGTACGTTAAATGTAAGGGATAATAATACTCTAAAATAAAGGTCTGAATCTCATACTTATTTAATAAACCATAACCGCGTTAACCGTTCGGCTGCCGCGACATCCGTAGGTAGTGTTTGCGCGGGGGCTGCAATCAGCTAACCGGATCAGTTCGCAAACACAATTGATAGCCGACGCACCAATCGGATTGTTGTACTAAGTAGATGATTGCGAGGACTGACTAGCGTGGCGTGTATAGGTGTCTTTGGTGGTTAAACGGTTAGCAAATAGGTAACACAAACACAGCTAAGCTAAGCTAAGCTATGATTCTGATTCACAAAATTGGTTATGTTGGACACATTGGGCTCAGGGTACTCCTGTAGAGGATCCTCTTAATGGGTCGAAATATGTTGAGCAATCATAATCTTGCATTACGCGAGTAACCCGGTCGAGTTAAAACTTTCGTGAGACATAATATTACCATTTTAAATAAATGGTTTTACTCACGAGCCACTATAGTTGCCGATTTCTAAGAATGAACATTTGACAGTTTAGAAATGAGCCTTATATATATGACGTTAAGACTGTCGGAAAAATGGTGAGTCTTACCCTCATATTAAGGATTAATCTATAACTGTCAAAAGTTTATTCTTTAAAGCATCGGCAACTATACAGCGTGTGTATTTGATACGGGCGAATATTTTAATAGCGATTACTATCGGACCTAGGAAATCTGTTTGCATACATGTTTTTAGTAAATTAAGGCATTTTTCATATTTTAAAGACAAACGGGTCTTAAACGCATAAACTTACGTTTGCCTACGACCACGGGTGTAACGTCATGCCCGAAACGTCAGGATATAATTAAAGGTAAATTTACGCAATTAAGACCCGTTTGTCTTTAAAATATGACTAATATGAGTGATTATGGTATTTTTTCATGCAAAACAATTGAGCACGCAATGTATTCACTGGTAGCCACATTAATTAACGTAGACATAAGTATCTAAACGTCATACGAGTGTCATGTCAGTTGGCCGGCATACATTGCAGCTGGGTTGCACTTTAGAAAAATCATTACACCTAATTAACAATAAAATTTAATGAAATGATTATCTTATACGATTCGTAGGATCAGATATTATAGCTGGATTAATAATTCGCCCGTATAAAATACACACGCTGTATACCTACTAAAATCCACAGACCTACGGACCAATTTGACAAGTGAGTACGCACAAATGTTGCCACAGTTTGGCCAGTGTCGTTCTCATTTTATTTAGAATTGTGATTAGACTTCTTGATGTCTGTTGATGAATAAATAATAATAGTAATGCAAGTACATCGGCAAACATCTGCTTGACAGATTGCGTGTTCGCCGCAGATATGGCACAGTAAGTTGCCTTGTTATGTTCGTTCTTATACGGTCTTATACCAACAAACAATTACCACATGGCTTTTTATTCAGCAAATGTGCCGTTTTCTGTCAAAAGGGACCATATAGTCGATGGCGCTTACGTCACGCGACGTCGCATTTGTATTTACAAATTGTTAATAACGACATAAGCGCTGTATCCGATAATGTCCATTGTGATAGAAAACATCACAAATAGAGGTCACTTCTTTGGTTAAATGTCGTCTCCTTTGTTAAGCATTATGACCTTCAAAAGAATAGGGTGAAGTTGGGTGCAATAAAACTGTGTTTAATTTTTAGAATACTCTCTTTATCTCGATTTTCTAAATACATTTTTACAACCGGTATAATTACCCGTCGGCATTATCACTATATCTACAATTTGTCAAGATAATAAATATGTATACTTACATTATTTACAATGATACAAGTCTCTGTATTAGATTAATATTAATCAGTCATTTTCAAAGAACATCGTCAAATACATCTAGTTTTCTAAATGGATTTAAAGATCGCTATGATAACTACCTAATAAAATATTTAAAAATAAACAATACTTATTCTAATGTAGACAAGCTTGAACACATGTGCAATAATACTAACTGTATTTTACAATCATTTCAAGTACCTATAATTTCTATTTACATGCGCATCGGTACATTGGTCTAGACCACCTAGAAGTACTAAATCACAAATCTTACATCACGCTAACAATAAATATCTCGTATAAATCAAATTTAAATCTTTACACCTTATGTACAAGCTCGTTTTATCACATTTTAACAGGCTCGAGAAGAGCGAATACTAGAAATAAGATAACACTTGACTAAATATGGTACCTAATTAATATGGCCGCCACACGGATTTATGCGTTGGTATCGTCCCGTTCGAGATTTTTGTTGATGTGGGACTAGTGGATACGATGCGAGTTGTGCGCTGCATCGGCGCTTTTAGCTCGTTGCGCATACGCGGTCGGTCTGACACTGTTGAGTCCGCCGCCTGCACTTGTTTCATCTCCTGCAACTCAAGGTTCGCAGGTCTCGTTGGGTGGAACGCTGACTTCACCACCTCTATCGGCTCTTCATCTGACTCGTCAGAGATCGTCGCTTCTGACTTCACTTCAGATTTCGAGTCCGCTTTCGATCTATCCGGGCTAGCGTTGATCATGCTGCGCGGGCTGCCGCTCTGTCTACTGCTCGTCGGCGACAAACGCGCACTAGAATTGTCTAACGAAGACACGTTGCTTTGAAGCTGTCTCAGAGCGTCGTAAGGATTCATTCCGTTTTTCATCGTTAGCTCAGGTGGTAACGACTTCAACGCTAAATCACCAGGATGCGGGCCGAACGGCAAGAGTCCATTGCCTGGCAGGAAAGCACCAGGTGGAGGAATCAGGCCGCCTGCACCTGGTGGTAGGTTCGCCATCGCAGGAGGGAATGGGAAGAGATCCGCTCCAGGTAGCGGCACCGGAGGTGGTAAGGCTCCACCTGTTGACAAAGAAAAATAAACGTTAATATCCATCAAACTCAATATTCAGGTTTTTACGACGGCTACTGTAGTCTGATTTGCCGACATGACGTAATATGAGATACGGTTCCCTGGGGACGCCCGGGGCCCGCGGGCACTCCGCTGATTCCCTGAACAACGAGGGTGCATAATCGTACTAAGGATAATGTACAATCTGTAGGCGTTTAAAGGCGGCTTCACCGAAAGGGATGTTTTTTTAGCGCAATATCGGAGGGCGAGGGTGCAATATTTATTTATCCGAACGTCGTCTTTTACGGGGCAGACACGCCGGCGTAATTCGGCACGATACATCTCCTTTCTGTTGAATAGAGTACATGTCGGGACATTAGCGATGCCGAGCACGCGCGAACACGTGTGCCACAGAGCTCCATCGCGATAAGGAGCGAGGTATCGCACAGAGCGGACAAAGAGGGCTCGGAAAACGTGAAATTTTCATTAGCAGAGCAGTGTTCAAAATGTTCTTGTAGCGTGCAAGCTTTGATTCTCGATAGCGTGTAAGAGAAGCAGGCGCATAAAAAGGACACGATGCCGGCGCAGATTGGGCCACAAAGGGCTCCGAGGTGGTGCCGAGCTCGCCTCTTTTGCACTTTTTCTATTCGAAGCAGTAGCAGTGGTGCGCAGACCACTTTAAAGGCAGTGAGGGTGGGAGGGGCCGTAAGTAGGGGGTAATTTGGCGAGGTGGGGGCCAATATCGGCGTCGCGCCTGATTGAGGTGATCCCCGCTCGTTGGATTTGATTCTGTTTTTGCTTTGTCCGTTATTTTTAATTAGGGTTTAATGCATTGACCAATGTCATGTTTATGAAATAAAAACGCGATCAAGTCATGGTCGATTCAACGACGACTTCAGAGCAGTTACATATAATTCGCCCTAAAGCATATAAAAACACGTCATTCGTAGGTAATTTAAAAGTATGTCCGCGGAAAATGCATCAGAGCGAAATGTTAAATTAGAGAAGCGGAAGTCAAACCCCAACAACAGGCAAATAGTCGACGCACGAGTATAGTAATAAAAATAAGGTGTCTATTCAATTCCCAACTTTATGAATTCTGCTGTGCAAACGAAGCTAATGTAGGTTTAATAAAAGTCTGTAGGCGTTTGAGTACAGCGCTCCTCGCGTTTCAACGACGGAAACAAAAAGTGGCTGGTGGCGCGGCCGCCTACATTGGAATAAAATTGACTCCACACTCTCTCGAACGTGAAGGCGATGCTTTTTTACCCTTTTTCTATAGGTACTCCCCACTTCCCCCCACGCGGACTTCAACGGGTGGTTTTGCTTCGGTCGGGGCGGTGTTGTTTTTCAGCGCTCAAGAGCTGCTTCTTTTATTTGAGCCGCTTTAGCATTGTACGGCCTTGAGGGGGTGCTGTTGCAAGCAACATGTTTTCGAGTGCTGTTTGCTAAATCGGGAATTTTTAAATTAACAAATGCCGGTAAAAAAGGATGTATTGGGAGTTTTTGAGTGCTAAACACGGGGTGCTTTGTTTGATCCGCTTCGAGGGATTTGCCAGTATCCATTGTTAACAAGGAGGTCAAGCGAGCAAAGGTTTTTCTTGATTTTAGAGAAGTTATATGAGCATATGTATTGAAAACGCCATTAACATTTATTACTATATCATTACAGCGTAGGAAATATGAACCTTTTATACATTTTACAACAGCAAAAGCTGAAGACGCCGTTTCAATTCTCACATTAGTTTCCAATGGATTAGGTTGTACGACGACGATGATTTCTTAAGATAATGACATCTATTTTAGTTTATAATTTTTCACGGCAAAATGTAGCACCATCTTTCCTTGTGAAGAATTTTAGGAAAATTGATGTCGACGAGGCTTCATTGTGGTGTGTTACATTTTGATAAATACTAACCTTTAACAAGAGCTTGGTCCCTCATCTGCGGTGGCCTGAAGTAGTCTGCCCACGCGTAGTTGAGGTACGCCGCATCCAACCACCCCGGATTCAGGAGGAATGGACTGAAGGCGCCGGGGTGTCCGTATCCGTAATCTGCAACAAAACGAAAACAGTTTAGCGTATTGGTTTCAGAAAGTTGAAGGAACGCGAAGTTTTAGTGCAATAGTTGGGATAGAGACTGTATATAATGTATCGATTGTTAGTTTTGGTTTCAAAACGATGGTATCTTTACGCTATTTATAGTGTTAGAGTTATGTTTCAGAGACCGTGGCTTTGGCATCCTTGCAAATGAACAGAAAATTGTCAGTGAAACCGTCAGATTACAATCGATGCTCTGGTATAAATTGTCGTTCTCATTGCAGCACAGAAATATTTCCTCGGGTTTAAATAAAGGGTCATGATCCGACAATGAAAACGAAACCAACGAATAAGCTATTTCATCCAGGCTATTCCAATTTAGTATCGAATGTGATTGTTTGTCTGGATCGCCACCGTCTCAAGCCACGTCCGTACTAAAGTCACAAAGGCTGGCCGTAAAGGCGGCTACACACGGCGCTCTGTTTACCGAGCTATAACAAGGGGCCTGTATACAAAACGAGCCGGTTTACTACTGCAGTTAGGCGGTTCCTCTGTGCCATACGTTTTTACGACCCTCCACCGTCACGTTGCCTATCGCCTTTCAGCTAGCGAAACGCGTTTTTATTTGTTTAATCAATAGCCTACTGAAGACACCATTGCCGACGTCTTTTTTTGTTTTACGGCCTTTTTAATCCAGTCCCGATAGATCGATATAGTTCAGGTGTAGGCATTTTATTACGGGATTAAACGGTTTACGAGCTCTTCATCTACTTTGTTATCGATGTAAACACAGCTTCTTAGAGACTATTGAAGTTTATTGTGCAAGTTGTGTAAAATTCCTAATTTTAACTCTTTTTAAACGTTGCTTGTTTTGTTATCGACTTGATGATCGGCATTTGGCGTTTTTATTAGTTGATTGTTTTGTTAATTCGCACTTTGTTGTAGTAAACGTAATCCTTTGTTAGTGGATTAGCCAGGTTCGACATCGTTGCTCCAATCGCGGGTGTTGTGTGACTTGATGGATGGGCCGCTTGTGTCGCGTTGATCGTGGAAGGACTCGACTAAACAATAATAAGTTAAATGTGGAACTCGGAAACGGCCCGCTCCATTTGTTAATGCCAGCATTCAATTATATCCAGTTCCCCGACCCTTCACGAATGCGGGACTTCGAATTATTAACAAGGGTAACCAGAGTAATTCTTAATGCCCGCTCGTTATGCTTAGGATAAATATTTGGCCGAAGCTTTTTGAGCGTGGTTTGATATTCGGTTTAATAGCCGGTTATTTGCGTCTTGAAAAACAAAAGAACATAAAGAGAGTCTCAAATCAAAAGCCATCGCGACCAAATTGGTACCGCCAGGACAATAAACGCATGAGATACGACTTAAGTGTCAAATGGGCATTAAATAACTCGAACGAGATGCGAGTGTTGTGCGTGTTGTCACTCGTAAATTAATGGAAGTGACGGGCGCGCGTTAAATAAATGGAATCAGAGTGTTATGGCTCATAACTCGGCGGCGGTGTCGGTGTACACCGACTATTAGAATATTTGTCTCTATTTATATTAACAATGGTTTATGTGGGACATTCACATAATCACCGCTCCTCGGCCGTCTATATAAATCTTTAATGTTGAAATATTTGCAAATTAAGCGTATTCTCAGAACAAGCTTTGGTTGGCCTTTTTGAACTTCAGTAGTCTTAGCACATGATTTTTGCGATAATCTTGCTGTGAGATAGACTGTCCGTAGTGTCCGTCCCTCTTTTGTTCGTATAGTTAGTAAAACACGGGAAATCTATCGCGATATACTGTGCCAAGTCGTCAGCAACGGTGGGATCAGTGACTTAATTATAAGGAGTTGCAGCAATAGCTATTTTAATGAGGCTACCCTGAATTCCACATTCAGGGTAGCCGTAACTCCTCCGTAATGTCCAACGCGTAGGTTAACTTTAGATAAATATCCAGTATGCCGGGGTTATGAGGGTCTCTGCGTGTGAGTATTTTAGCAGCTCAGGGACATAAAATCCATATTTTAGAGTCAGGGGAGCGGGGTCGGGGAGATCAAACGGAGTTTACGACGCGACCCGAGATTGTTTACATCTGCTACGCCCGTGGCCGCTCAAGAAACTTGGTAACCGCTGGAACTGCAAGTGCCGCATATTAAACCGGATTATTGTGACGCAGAAACTTTAGGCTCATATTAATTTTGAATTGGTAGGGTCGTGCGTATTGGCTTTGCTTCTGAACTGTAATATGATAAATAAAAATAAAGAAATATCTTGGAAAAAATTGCTCCCATTTCGATAATTTTCATGAGTAGACCTTCTCTAATGGACGATTTAGACGTCACTGACATGTGATTGTCGTTACACTGCTTGCTCAAAGATTATTTGTTGCAGTCAGAAAGGTAACCAATATCGTAACAATCGTATACAACTTGTGACATCGTTTTAACGAAGCTCTATGTTCCATTCATGATTAGCCTTGACCATAATCGCCACGATAGGGAAGTGGCTTGGCGATCGCAGTAGTGTGTCCACTATGATGTCGCTGCTGCCCATCATCAATTTTTAAATGATCCATTACCTATTTCGAATATGTAACATATTCAACTTGCGTATCAGTAGTCAGTAGTCTATAGCAATAACAAGACTGCCTGTAAACGTTTCTCCCAATGCGTGCAACATTTATTTCCTCAAAGTCTTTATACATTTAATTACCGTGCCCTAAGCCGCGACGCCATTGATAGCTTTATTAACTCCCTTTGAAGTTTATCGCCCGAGGATGTTAGTTTTTCCGCATACTGTCTTTTTATGATTGGCCGAAGTTCGGGCAGCGTCTGTTTACACAGACATCTCGGTACGCCGTAACATCCGAAATAGATTTGTGGTGTCAAAACATTTATAATTACATTTGATGTGTGGAATGTGCCGGCGCTTACACGAAAAGGGTGTTGAAAAAAAAATCCACATTTAAAAATTATTAAAGTTGATTATGCCGAAAAAAAGCTTTAATTCGATTAAAGATTTTGCGCTATGAAATGATCTGGATGAGTAAATATTTCATTAAATTGTGTTAATATAGGTACTGCCCTGTAATTAACTGTTAATTAATTATTTCCGTAATACAGTTTCAACGAGTCAAATTACACATTATAGTCAAGTAAATGTTGATTGCTATTTAAATGTTAAATTAACCGATTAATTTTATTGGATTCATTTTCGTTGTTCATTGTCAATATTTTAGAAGTCTCTTTTCATTGTCAAAACAAAAGTGTTCAAAAGGGTCTCAATTTAAAAGGAATGTTTACCATGTGAACATCAATAACCATTTAAGCCATGTCAAAACATTTAACTCTTAAACTGTAAAGCAGACAATCGGGCTATTTCTGGAGGGATTAAATCGTGAATGTGTTTAAGATGTTCTTCTCACGTAAATCGACTGCGCTAATGGTGTCAGTCGCTTAGTGTTGAAATTTATGAGAACATTCTTGAACGAATGCATGCCTATTAAGGCAAAGGTTCAATTGGTACCTCCGAGTACAGCTACCCAGTTTCTTGTTGAAGAACTGTCTCTTGAAATTGGTTTGTCATAATATTTTTTGACAACAATTGGAACTTAATTACGTACCTATACTTATTCTGAAATACTACGTCTGAAACTTCAGCAGTGTCCGAATATATCAAATGAAAGCGTACGCAATTAAGGCCCGTTTTTTGTTTTACAAGTGAAAATAGTGACTACCTAATCAACGTTTTTTTAGTTTGGTTTAGGGCTGATTTAAAGTTTATATATTTTAAAGTTGGTTGATATTTCTTGATAGGTAAACGTATAGTGTAAGTTTTTGCAAAGTAATCTTGTAATTTCATCAGGTCAAGGTGTAAAAAAACAAGGTCACTTCAAACACTCGATATAAACTCATATCATTAATTCAACTGTAAACTACATTTTACTATGAGGCGCAAAAAAAATTAGCTATGCCATGGGTATTTTTGACCTATGAACCAGCAATTATTTTTTGGGTTGGAACAAAATGTGAGAATAGGTAGATTCATGTTCATCTTGTATCACGTTTCCCACCCAGTATAGTAGTTGGATAATTCCACCGAATGGATTAAAATTTCAAAGTTGTAAATAAATATAACTGTATTAAGATATTCATTGCTAGACAGTGGCAGTGTTTATTCGAATTAAATGGTTGATATCGGGACGATAGTATTTCGAATGCGGTGCGCCGCGGCCGCAGAGCTGGCCCCGAGCCAGCGTGAGCGCAGCTCTTGGATTTCTGCTGTTTGTAGTACTTTTTATATTTACTACAGATTTTAATTATTGACATTGACTTCAGTTTGAGGCACCTACCTAGCTATGTATTTTTTTTCTCAATTTACGTTAAGGCCAGAAAGGGATTAGCGATTTGTATGCCAAATTGATAAAAGAACTGACTTTTTAACGAACTGTGCCCTGCAGTGAAGTAGTATATTGAATTGAAAAACTCGGTTTTATCTTTTAAAATGGCAAAAAGCAACTGCGCAAGCGCATTGTTTTGAAAAGTTTTTTTACTGTAGTAATTTTGGTTAAACTGATTTTTTTCTTACTGTATAAGTATCACAATTTTTAAAAAGTTTCAGTTTTACCGCTAAAGTTAACTTTGAACTTTTGTAAAAAGTTTGTTACAATCCATACATGTTCCTGGGAAATAAAATAGATAAATAAATCGCTACTCACTTTGCTTAGTTCTAGGTTCCCTTGGTCCGTCGACGGTGACTTTGATAGCCTTGGTGTAGGACGCCACTTGGCTGGGGAACGTGCTGATGGTGATGGTCAGCGAGAACGACTTGCCGCGGCCGCTGCGGCCCACGAACCGCAAGTCGTTGAACTTCGCCACTTGGTTCTTCATCACCGCCGTGCAGTTCCTCAACTCCGCCATCACATTCTCATCATTCCCAGCTTTGATCGTCACTAATGTGCCGTCTTGAACGTCGTCCAACGCCACCACTTTAAAAGCCACCGGTAAAGATTTGTTCGAGCGCCAGTGGTTCGGAAGAGCTGAACACAACACGGCTGGAGACCCAGTCTGTACCAGCTCCCCGTGACTCTGCCGATAGTACTCGTGGATATGGGAGTATACGTCCGCCATACTGGCTGCAGGAGGGCTCGCGTGCGGTAAGTGCATCGACTCCAGTCTAACCCTCGTAACGACACGCCACTGAAGTCCTTCGTCACGTCACTAAAGTTTTAGACACTCGGAAAAAGTTTCCAAACACGCGATCAAATTCCGAACAAAGTCGCGCGCTCCGGAAAGTTTGGTCACGCGGTGCGACGTCGTGCGAGCGACTACGCCACTTGTTGGGCGCGCGGAAGACGCCGGGCGGGGAACGAAAAATAAGCGGGCGGTGGGATCGCCGGGACCGCAATCCGAAGACTCACGACTCGCGCCGAAGTCGCAGCGAAGGGGACGCGTGCTCGCGAGGACTCGGTTTCGACTGATGACTGCGATACGACGCGACTTTTTCCGATGGTCAATATTTTGCGTTCGCGCGGTCGCCGCCCCCCACCCGGGTGGCGGCCCCTGCGTCTCGTAAAAAGCGGGAAGGAGACGAAGGGTGCGGGCGCCGCGGAGCCGCAGCGGGTAGGAGCGGGACGGTAGCGGTCGGTCTCTGCGTTTTTATAAAAATGCTCAGCGGAGTGGGACACCGCGGCTCACCGGTGTGAAGTGGGAGAGGGATGGGTGGATTTTTTTGAGTCACCGCGGTGACGTATCGCGAGGCGGCGGTAATTAGGGCGCGGGGCGGCGGGAAACCGCGGCCGGCGCGAAAACCTATCAACGAGCTCATGAAAAATTATGATTTTCATGTTTGTAGCCGGGAGCACTCGCGGGGTGGCACTTCATTAACGGGGCACGCGAGCTATTTCAGCGACAGGGGTTTTTGATTGACGCCTTTAATTGCCATATTTTAAGCGGATTACTGTCGTATATTTGTTTCTCATTCATTTTGATTAATAAATGCTTCCGATGCTTGGGAACTGATTTATTGTCAAATGGTAGATATTTTATTACTCGATTTTTTACTTACATTGACTGTAATTTTACTAATGTAATACTACAATCTTTATGGATACATCTCATCAAAGTAACTCGATAAAATCTAGTCAATAAGTAAAAAAAAATTCATAGGTCAACAGTCATAAGTATCGCGAAAGAAAATAAAGTATTGGTAAAGAAGGAATTAGTCGGTTGCGGTTAGCCGCGTGCGAGCGGGAGGCAAGAGGGGCGGGGCAGTGGGCCGCGACTTGTGACTTTCCGCGGGAAACTTTGAGAATGCATGGAAAAGTTTGTTAGTTTATTGTTTCCGATGCGTTTGAGAGTCGCAAGCTTTTTTTTGTTTGGGTGTTTTACATTCATAATAAGCGTTTTGACGGTTGTTGTCTATAACTGGTTATGGAGATTAGCCGTTGCGATTTTCTTATCTCAATATGCGTTTCTTGTAGGTCAACCAAGAGAATAGGTACTGACTGAGTAACGATCGCTTTTCTCAGAAATATTCTGATATTGAGAATTATTTAATTAGATTAAAATAAGAAATAATTTCCATTCAAATTAAAGCATAGAAATAGGTGTTCAGTAGCATAAAAAAACATAGATATAGGTAATGACATGGTTCCATTTAGGGCTTGCAAATATTCGAAAGTATCAGATATGTATACGAATATTAGGTTGTTTTATTTTGATAAGTGGAATCGAATAAACAAACATATTATTCGAATAGCCGTAGGTGCATGTAGGTACCTAGTCAAATTTAGTTTAAAAAATAACAAAAAATGCAGTTACAAGTACGCTGAATTTATGACAAATAGGTATTAGGCCAAATGACTAGATTTAACTAATGTTATGTTTACAATTGCAAGAAAATTATTTATTGCTATTTATACCTACTAAAAATTGCTACTTGTCTTACGAAATTTATGAATGTAGTTATACCTACCTATTACTAGCTATTAAAAATAATATAAAGTCTCTTTGAACCAACAAGTCAATCAACAATTTTTAGTGTCTCGTAGCCTTGGGATACCCGGTATATGGGTAACTATATTAAATATATACACGGTGGAATTTAATCGGTGAACAGGAACCCATTTTTCTAATTCAGTAATCGATGGCGGTCACGTTTATGTAGTACTTAAGTGGAACCAAGTTTTTTTTTAGCATAATTTTTTTTTATGTTGAAATTAAAATTTATTGAAATTAAAGTTTAATACCTCTTTTCAAACTATCAGCCATAGAAACTTAAAACATAAATGAGCAATAACCACTCACATGCTTTAATTTTTGCGATAGACTCTATTTCTATGTAAAATAAGAGCGATGCATGGCTGATAGTTTGAAAAGAGGTATTAAACTTTTCAGACTAAACCATTAGTAGGGTGACAATAAATTTTAATTAAAGTTTAATTTCAACATAAAAATTTGTTATGCTAAAAAAAAAACTTGGTTCCACTTAAGTACTACATAAACGTGACCGCCATCGATTACTGAATTAGAAAAATGGGTTCCTGTTCACCGATTAAATTCCACCGTGTATAATAACATATTTTACTATTTATTTATTTTAGGATTACCTGCACATCATCGCATCATCAGCCTTCGATAGTCCACTGTTGGACGTAAGCCTCTCCTATTAACTATGCGTATAGACGCATTAGAAGGTAAATGCCCGTAATCGCCACGCTGGGCAAGCGGATTGGCGATCGCAGTAATGTGTCCACTATGATGACGCTGCTGCCCATCACCAATCTTTTATTAAATAATGGTAAGTAACACTTCAATCCCTTAGTCGACTCTTACGACACCCGCAGGAGGAGTTGGGGAATTACCTGCACATTTCAGGCATATTTTGGAGACATGAGGGTCAAAACAAAAAAATAATAACACGTTGACTTTCTCGAGTGAGAAGTTCGTGTTATTTTGCTAAACAAGGGCAATAAAATTTACAACATACCACGTACGTACAATATTATCAAAGGTCATGACTAATTGTGTTCTATGATTTCTACGAACTTTAACACCCGTAATAAATAAAAACCAAATTAACCCGTACCTTTATCTCGAGCGTGCATTTTTAAAGAAAAACAATATAATAAACTTTTATTATAATTGTCTATTGATTAAGGTTATCGCACATTGGCGGTAAGATAAGTCTTGACCTGACTACCTGGTTTCGTGTCGATATTGACCTGAGCATCCATGCGGTATCTTTCAAGTTCCTTATCTCTGTTTTTAATTGCGATTGCCCATTGTCTGAAACAAGCTTAATATACCTACCCGAAGATTTGGAATAGAAAAAACGCCTTTAGAAAACAAAGAGCTGCGTATCTTAATGGATTCTAGGTAATTAGACTCAATGTGTCGGAAGATAAGGTTTAAAGTTTGTTTTTTGGTATTGAAGTTAGGTGATTGTGGATTAAAAGGTGAGTGCAAACTGGTTAGTTTATGATTATTACTGATATTTGCAAATGGCGACCCGTTGGTTTCTAGTTTTATGATGTGTTTTTATTGGCAGGTAGCGCGGTGAATAATGTTGGTCTGAGTAAAAAAAATAGTCAAGTGCGAGTCGGACTGAAAGTTTCTGTACCATTGTCAATTTATCATTAAAATCATGTTTGTAAAGTCCCATAAGGGAGCCACCTTAAATATCGATTTTATTCAACTTGTTAGTATTTGTGGTTATAGCTGCAACAGAAATACAGGGTCTGTGAAAATTTCGACTGTTTAACTATCAAGGTTCACGACGATACAGCCTGGTCACAGAGGGATAGATAGAGCTCGGAGCCTTAGTGATAGGGTCCCGTTTTACCCTTTGGATACGTAAATAACCCTAAAAATGCGTGTATAGGTTTAAGGGTATTTCTTATTTAGATTTGCAAGTTCCCACAGCCATGTACAGTATTGTACAGAAAGGTTACGTTACCCAAACTTAATTTTCTGTATTTTTATATTTATATGAACAGAAAGCCCAACCAGGAGCTACCTCACAAATAAGTATCAAACTGTTCGATTTCCTGGAAATTCTTAACTTTCAAACATGGTTGT
>JALPQI010004011.1:0-72425 GCA_025490895.1 Thaumatotibia leucotreta
GATTCAAAAGCTGCATTCAAGGCTATTTTCAAAGTGATAAAAAACACAGCTTAATGTTATGATTAGTAGATAAAAACACTAATGGAGACCAACGCACAGCCAAAATAAAATTGTAATTATTATCCTTAATTAAATAGTCGTACAATTACTTGCAACGTAAAGGATACGTTACGTTTTACTCGATACGTAAATCATTCTATCACGCATATTGGAGCTAGCGTGCACGGCTTGCTTTACGTAAATATCGAGTAAAATGTACCGTTGCCGATACTTGCAAAGTCATGGTGCCTGCTAGTGATATGAAATAAATACTTACACTCAAAATTGTCCTCAACGCTCATCTCATATTATTTCAATACCTTCTAAAACTGGTGTTAGGCACTTGGTCTCACCGCGAGCTACTAAGCTATGAACTATGTAGCTCGCGGTGAGACCAGTGCCTTATACTGTTTTTAGATAGTCTCGTGGATTTCCTGTCGTTTACACAGTACATGTCTTTTGTTTTGAGGTCAACTGGACATCAAATTTCGCTCAATTAATATTTATATTATTTAGAACAAAAATTACAATTGCATTTTTTCATGTAGTTGAGAAACAAGCCCGATTATTTTACTTTAGGTATTTTTAGTTTAAGTTTATATTTGTATCTCCTTAAGAATTACGGGCTTACAAATCCCAGTTTTTTGATAGGCTTGCGCGGGGATATAGATCCCCGGGTTTAATTATTATTATAGAAAGGCAAATGAAGACAAAATTAGTAAATTCATATTTCAGTACTCACATATTAAGTAGTTACGTTATAAAACCTATTCGATAAACGAATACTTCAGTGTATTTGTGTTTCGTATTGTATCTACGCCGCAAGCAATATAACGTCCTTTTATTCCCTTTGTTTATCCTATATCAATAAAAACGGATCAGGATATTGTCATTTGTTATTTGCTCTTGAACCTAATATAACAAAACATAACGGAATGGCAAAATCCACATAAAAATAAAATCAAACGATTAATAAGAGTTACTTAAATATGCTTATTGATTTATTAATAATAATGGTAGTGTCAATTAGAAGACTCTTACTACTTTTCGATTTCATTACCTACTATGAAATAGGCACGAAAATGGTTAACAGTGTCTGTTGCATAAAGTACAGGAATACAAATTGTATCTATGTATTTTTCTACACGTAAGATTATAACTGTAACGTACTGAATCTTCATAAGAAATAAAATATTTAGGTACTATTTAATTGAAGAAATCTTGAATCGAGTATGTGTACATGGACAGCATTTTTTAACAAAATGTGTAGCCTTGATGTCTCATAATGTCTAGCAAGAAAACAAGGTGCTTTGGTATCATAACGTCTACGCGCAAATCTGAAGACTTTTCGTAAGCCTCTCTGCGTAATGAAGTCCTGAGTCCCAGGTTTAACACCGCATTGGACTTGGGCTCAGCAGGATGACTCGAGTAGAAGCAACCTTTCAACTATAAGAGAAGAGGGTCATGTTTAAACTTGCTCTCTTGCTTTGTTTGGTACAGAATGACTTCAAATTGGTGATACAAAATAATAAAACACGAATTTATTCATGGTTTTGAACAACTTTTACTATGGGACCAAATATGAAAACTCAAGAAAAAAATCGACGCTTCCATACATTTTGTTCAACTTATTTTAGCACATTTCTATGGAAGTGTCAGTTTTTTTCTTGAGTTTTCATGTTTGGTCCCTTAATAAAATTTGTTCAAAACCATTAATAGATTCATGTTTTATTATTTTGTATCGCCAATTTGAAGTCACCCTGTATAAGAGTAAGACTACAGTACGTTGCGGGTGAGATAGACACCTCTCAGTACCCAACTGTATAAATTAACCCTTTATAGGGCACCGGTCTATAAAACGACCACCCTGTGTCACTATCTTATTGTATTTTTTTTCTTGTACCGAATTTTTTGTACTTACTGATGTAGGATGGCGTTGAGACTTCAATTCAGGATTCTTTTGAGTCCTGCCCGTTAAAGGGTAAAATTGTGACAAGTGTCTAGTCTACTCGTTTGCAAGATACCGCCTTAGGGTGCGGCAGCTCTGCCAATGAGACCGCATCACATCAGTGTTTCGAATTTTGAATTTGAAGAATGTAATTGGTCAATTTTGCACAGTTCCGCTCCGCTCCGCGTCAGTGGTGCCGCATCCTCATCATTGCGCTGAGGGCGCTGTAACGTTAGTGACCAAGTCATAATAAAAATACTAATATAATTGATCAATTACAGAATACGAACTAAGTAGTTCCACATTATGATGTCGTCATAGCAATCATCATCATTATCATAATTTCAGTCGTTTATCGCCAACTTAGGCCTCTCATCCCGTACGCCAGTGGTCCCGGATCTGTTCTAACCTCATCCAAAAGTGACCCGCACTTTGAATGCTCCATCGTTACCAAAACAAAGGAATGAATGGCAATGTCGTTTGTAATTCGAAGCCAAACGGCTTGGCATACGGATCAAAGCATACGAAGGGTTAATAATAGACGTGGATTACCAAAACTGAGTGGAATAGAATGATAAGAGGAATCCTTTTTATTTTAATAATATACTCATTCCCAGATTTTTTGGACGTCTTTTTTTCCGGCGCACTGGACGGCAACGTAATCTCGCTGCAGTTTCATTTTCTTTTCATCTGCGTCTTCGCCCCCCTCGGTCCCCGCGGGACCCGCGGCTCACTCATCTCAATAACCAACCTTCAAGTACTTACAGGTTGCATAATGAATTGTTTCGTTCTTCTGCAATCATGCGACTTCTATTGTTGCTATGAGTACTTTGATTAAACAGCAAATACGCGATAATAGTTAAGATTTTGTCGGAGCTATTCGGATTGTTGAATTGGTTTAGGTCATCAATTATGTACCCGGAACCTATCACAACCTACCTCTTATCCCTTGTCTAGTAAAGCAAACAAAGCATTTACGCCTGTCAACAACGTGCACATGAAACTTGTACTTCTGTAAGCATCCATAACATATGATAGCTACTTACCATAACATTTAGACCCGTACGCGTATATGCCACCTACATACTTATCCATTCTACAAAACGCTACATGTATGATGACATTTTTATCAAAAACACTCTCAGCTTAAACAATGAAGCTCCCTTCGTAACCCGTACGTAAATTAAATTTTAAACGAAGAGTTTCTTCAAAATTGAAATCCCGTCTCGCATCGTGTTATGCTGTCAGGGCGAAAGCGAACGGGTAAGTGAATTGAAATTGAATGTGTTTACTGCGGTACACGAAACAGTAGGTACGTTTACGACGTCGGTTACTGCGAGGTTACTGCGTTGTCGACGTTTTATGGTGGCGAGTAAAGTTGGCCATCTGGCTTCCCGCTTGTGTTAATGACGCAAACGGAGTCCGTTCATGGAAGTCACACAGGGAGATGACAAAATATGAACACGAACATCGGAGTTGGTTGAAAGAAAATGACAACTTACCTACAATTTCAATTGCTCATACTTTTTGACACTTGAAAGAACATGTCTAGTCAATTAAAATTACAGAAGGAAAAACCACCTTACTTTTAACAGAATAACGTAATATGCCCTGATTATTTTAAACACTGGACATGTTTTTTCCGTGAACCCTTTACTTATGCAGGTATTTTACGCATGACGTGTAGTTACCGAGTACGGTGTATTTACTTAATCAGAAATTATAACCATAAGTCAGTCGTTCACCTGTTGAAGTCGTCATAACCATTGTTATCTCAACGGTATTTTCGTACCTATAGTTATGTATCTACTGGTCATCTAGCACCTTTTAAACTCAAGCTGCCAAGTTTTAGATTTTTTTTATATAAATATTTATTTACATAAGTAATAAGTATGAACAATCATCCCCTGTAGAGAATGAGTAAAAATTCCACTCTATTTTTGAGATATATTTTTATCCACTATGTAACTTCAAACTAAATTAAAATCCTCCTGAACTATGACGAGCCCCACCCTTCTGAATATGTAATAAGCATCACTAATATCTCCACTTACAGTACCTAGCTATCATGCAAGTGTTTCAATTTGTGGTCGGAGCGTCGTCGACGTGTTGACGACAGACGCCGCGTGTCATCCGTCGTCACGACTGTCGCCTCGCGGTGAACTCGAGCTTTAATTACCGCCTCGGGTTGAAATCGAGACCTTTTGTTTAATTCCGTTTGTTGTTTGTTGCTTAGAATATTTGGAGTGATAACAATCTGCAGAAATTAACTAGAGACATTAAGTCGTGGTATGAGCTTGACAACGTATTATTTTGATCAAACACGCGATGAATGTCGTTGTAATGTTTCAGGATGAAATTTCATTTTTAGCCTGATTATATTTTTAAGGAAACTTTATTTCTTATGCTACTTCTATTTATATGCTTTAAAAACGGCACGCTAACGGAAAGCAGCTGTGCTTTAGAGCGAAATATTAAGACTTTATATCTCTATTCCATAGTTGTATCCTGTAATCCTGCCAGGGCAAAAAACATGTGGGTTGATCATTAAATTAGGTCTAATCCGTACGATACACATGCAGTCTTTATGCTGGGTTACTTGTTGCCTCCTCTCAACACCAGTATCTATACACATTGCAGACCGTTCATTAAACATTCTATTTTTATAATACTTATTTAATAGGAAAGTAAAAAGCCTAGCTACAATCCAGAAAAATATAAAAAAAACACCAAATCACATTTTTGTTCATCTTGGTACCGTCAACGAATTTGGCTTAATTTCTTGAATCCGATGAATCATAATAATTTAATAGCAAGTTGGAATTACGAAAATAATAGCGTTTTACTTATACTCATATGTGAGGGCGCGAGAAGAGATGGCAAGCGTCACCCCTATTTGTCACTTTTTACGAGTGAGTACTAACCCGGCAATCTTTATCTTCGCGTCTCTCATAATGTTCCTACTATTTGAGTTACGAGCTTCAGGTAGGTATAAAACTGCTACACGAAAGTCCTAAACTAAAATTGAACTAACGTTCGCAAAACCTTCCCTTTGTGCACCTAGTGGCGCCGCTGTCATGGCCATTCCAACTACTCGCAAACGGCTTGCAATTAGTTTACTGTACCTAATGGCATGAAAAAAGCTACGATTTCATTTAAGGTTATGTTTGAACATATATTATAGAGAGAGTTACCGAGTAGAAGATGAGTTCGAAGTGCCTTTGCAAAATAAAGTTTGTCCTACGATATTATACAATCGCCAACAGATATCGCAGCGAGTTTGGAGCGTTCAAAAATATTACCAGAACGACGAACGAACACGCTTTTATCGTCATAACGATAGAAGCATGTATAGATATTTCTGAGTGCTCCGGACGCTATGATAATATCGGATGGCGACTGTACATCAAAACTATAAACATCTGTATACTTATTCACTTCTAGCGCTATTCTCTTCGGGTGTGATGGGATCACGCTAATCTGTTGGTTCTATTTGATTCACACAGATAACCGTGAGTTGAAAAAATGTTTAAACTATTGAAAACTTGTTAAGCTCAGTATAATAATATAAAAATTCACAATCATGTCCTAATAGAGATCGTTTTAGTCGAGTATCGTGATTAGGCCAGGAAAATATATTTTGAAATAAAAATCTGTTGTCTAGAGCGCATCGAAATAATACATTACGATACAATTGCGAAAAAATAAAGTTTGAAACGAGTAGCGACAGTTTAAGACCAAATGAAGTGTTTTAATTCGACACGAGTTACCAATTTCCTTTTCGCAAGTGTCTCGTATTGTACTATTTTAATGTATCTCCCACCAATGTTACTATCTGATTATATTTATATGCATAAAAAAGCATCAACTGCACTGAAATATTACTTTACAATACACGTGCGAAAAAAAAATGAATATTGAAACGAGTGGAGACATATTAAAGCACGACCGAAGGGATTGAGTGCTTTAAATCGACACGAGATACGAATTTCGTTTTCAGACGTATATTGTACCAAGTTTTTCTGTAGATAATGGCCCACCAAAGATTTTGACCTGACGTAAAATGAATCACTTCTCGCACTACCGCGTAAAAAAGCGCCATATGTTCTTTTAGTTCTTCCGGAAATAACATGGTATCTTAAATCTTAAATAAATCTTAAATCAAATCTTGGGACATCTTACACAAATCGACCTAGATCCACGGTAAGCTCAATTAAGGCTTGAGGTCTGGGTACCAAGCGACGATACATATATATGTATAATAGATAGATACATTTAGGTACGCCATGACCAAGGAACAAATATTTGTGACAAATAAATACACAAAAAATGCCCTCACCGGGATTCGAACCCGGAACCTCCAGCTTTGTAGGCAGGGTCACTACCAACTAGGCTACGGAGGTTGACAACGATAATGATCACCAAAAATAATAAAAATCGATTTCTCCGAGATCCTATTATCAGACCCCGACTTGGTGTCAACGGGACCATAATCAGATTTATACGCGATCAAATTAAAAGAGTAACGGTGCAGTTTTCTCAATAAAATCTGAATACACAGATTTTAATAGACGACAATAAAAAAACAGTTTTACACGAAATGAATCATTGAATCATTAGTCGGAATTAATTTGTTCGCAAAATTGTTTCGCCTGACAGAATAAACTAGTCGTCAGTCAGTGTTTCAAATAAGTAGCCAAGAAAAACGTATAATTTGTCCTGGCAACTGAATTTCGTGGATCAATAAAATAAATTTAACAATACTAACTCATCGTAGCAATATTTACCAACTCCTTGATCTTCATTCGCTGTAGGATAATTTCCCATCGGAATAGCAATTCGCAACAAATACCGTTCGGAAAACACACACCTAATCGTAGATGCTGATGATCCGCATTGTTCCGTAGATCCGCATCGGAAAGATCAACAAAGAGGAAATATTGCGATTGCGCCGAGCGTAGTCAAACCAGTGTCAACAGTACATCCTAGTTTATTAATTTTAGTATGCAGCCTTCGTAACCTAGTTGGTAGTGATCCTGCCTACAAAGCTGGAAGTTCCGAAGGTCAAATACTGGCGAGGACATTCTTTGTGTGTTCATTTATCAGTTTTATCAAAAATTGTTGTTCCTTGGTCGTGGCTGTCCTATGCATTTATGTATCTATTATATATATCGTAGCTTGGTACAAGCCTTAAATTGAGCTTACCATGGGAATGGTCAATTTGTGTAAGATACCTATCTCAAGATATTTATTTGTTTATTTATAGTTGATAAAAGACGGAAAGTCTATCTAGCAGCGACACACTAGCACACCTCTCATGTGCTAAATAGTTTACTGCTGAAACAAAAAGAAAATATTATAACCAATTTTTAATTTATTTTATTTCTCTTGCACTCGCTTAGGACCCTAAAATTTGTGTTCATTTATAATGATGATTTTCTTATAAGTACACCATAATAGGCAATATAAATAGGCAAGCTATAGGAATACGTAAGCAGCGAACCAATCAGCGGCGACCAGAGCACGGACAAAGGTTTTAATCAGAGACGAGTTTAGTGCAAGAATCTTCGCAAGTGTGCCTAGGACTATTAGTGATTAGACTAGGCGCGATTGGATTGCTGACTCGCAGTAAAGTTTCTCTCATTCATTTAAGTGAAAGACTTGAGGATATCATTTTACTGAGTTGGATTTCTCTTGACTATCATACTATTATAAAATCACTACGATATTTTAATGTTGTTATATACCATTCACAGTTGCCGTGTGGTGACGTCAGTAAGAATACATTTGTCACCACTCCAACTCCTCCTGCGGGTGTCGTACGAGTCGACTAAGGGATTTAAGTGTCACTGACCATTGTACAAGATTGATGATGGGCAACAGCGTCATCATAGTGGACACATTACTGCGATCGCCAATCCGCTTGCCCAGCGTGGCGATTATGGGCATTTACCTCCTAATGCGTCTATACGCATAGTTAATAGGAGAGGCCTACGCCCAGCAGTGGACTAACATAAGCTGATGATGTTGATGTACCATTCGTCAGTAGAAAGCAAAAAATGTAAACAAAGATGGGTAACTTTCCATAGCATTTGACGTCTTTGATACGTATCGTGAAACACATCGCAGATATTTTTACGTTAATACTAATAAATATTAATTATTACTCAAGGTTTAAGGTTTTCAGTTCGTGATAAAACCAAGATGTTTTGAAATTACGTGATTATGAAATAATGCAAGTTTTCAGGTATATGTTTTTTTTCTACTGTCGAATGGTATACGTTTGAATTGACCGTAGCCCGCTACCTTAAGGTTGTTTGGAAGGTATGGCTTTTTAGCGATAAGACCGGCCCTTACAATACCTCTACTTGTTTGCTGTCAGGGCCGCAATATAGTACATTACATCAGAGGTCGGGAAAATGAGGATTTCCGTCCAAGTTGGATAGGTAACGAGGCCGGGAATCCGTTTTCACGCCGAGGCATGGATGGTGCTTTTCTCAAACATACAAAGTGATCCAAAAAAAATAATGACAATGTTGTCGAAATTAAAAAAAAAGCTACTTTGCAGGCCTAGGCTTAAAAGTGTTATGAAATTCCATTTCCATCCCAGTGAGTGCACAGTGAGTTACTGCGCCCTGAAAGCGATACTTCCGAGTCCATTTTAAGGAACGTAAAGACAATATTTCATTGCATGTTTGAGAAAATAAAATAATATCATTATTTTTATACCTACAGGCTGCTCGGGAGCGGTGCAAGAGATCAACAGATCATTTCATGTTGATATTACGTACGTCAAACTCAAACTTGCAAGTTTAAGAAAAATAATTTACACCACTGTTGACAGACAAACTGTCTAGGGAGGTGAATTATGTAGGTATTCGATTAATAAATGTACTTCCTGCTTAAGAAATACTCATAAAATAATATAAAACATGAGAAAAAAATTGCCTCATGCCGGTCAAAAATCTTCTAACCGTTTTCCCAATTACTTACAAACTTTTCGCCACGGATGTCAATTTCGCATCAAGGGCAGATAATTCTCGTTCCATGTCCTCACAGTGGCCGCGCAACCACGCAAGAGATAAGGGTCCTACGGCCTCCCAGGATTCATACTGTGTAAGGGTGTTTCTTGCTTGCACGGGTACGGACATCTCGCAGGTGTCGAGCCATTCGGCGCTGGGCGGCGCGCGCGGCCGGTCACGCGCCTTGCCACGTATCGCGATGTGGTACTCCCCGAGAACGTACTTGTACTTTCTTCTTACGTAGTTTTGTGATGGGTGTGCTTTCGGACTTTGTGTATGGGATTTATAACGAATAATGTAAGTATTTATTTTAAAATATTACTGGCTTTAACTACTGTTGGTTAAGTTTAAACGGCCTAAAAGTTTGTGTAAAATTTACTTGTATAAGTACAGCTAAAAGAGCGTACAAAGTTCTACTCTTATTTCTCACGACTAAGTACTAATTAATATTAAATATTTGGAACACTCAGTTCAACCACCTTAATTTATGACAAAAACAAATGAAATTTAAATAAATGTAGGTACCATACCTATATGTAGGTATAAATAATTTATGAGTGGTCGATTCGGTTGTTTTTTTTTTCATCGGGTTTATTATGTAGTAAGTAGGTAGATTGTAATTCCCTTTATAGGGCACCGGTCTAAAAAACAACGACCCTGTAGCACTATATTTTTGTATTTTTTTCTTGTACAGAATTTTTCGTACTATATAATGGCGTTGAGGCTTGAACCCACGATTTTTTCGAGTTTAGCCCGTTAAAGGATTAAAAGTTATTTATAATATTTCAGTTACTTTTGGCATCCAAATTAATGAACTACGAAATACTGTGGTTATTTGAATGAACAAAGAGCTTACAAAAGGCGGAAACATCACCTATCCCGATTCTGTGCCGTTTCCTGCCAGTCATTAGGAAGGTTTCGTGCCCAAAAGGGCACCGACGAATGTGTGATATGTGCCCATCATCACTAAAAAGTATAAAATATAGTCACTTTTTCTGTCCCTGTGTCCCTTTGTACGCTGAAATCTTTAAAACTACGCAACGGATTTTGATGCGATTTTTTTAATAGGTAGAGTAATTCAAGAGGAAGGTGTTTATGTAGGTATAGTACCCGTGCGAAGAAGGGGCGGGTCGCTAGTCTGTATAATAAAGCCAAGTTTAAATTATAAGAAATAACGTCCTAGTTCTATCCTCGTCGGACTCGCGCACGAAGTCCACAACAAATGCACATAATAACTTAAAATTACAGTTAAATCAACCTTTTTCAAAAACTATAAGAGATAATTTAATCAAACCAAAAATCGTTGGAAGAGTTTAATACTGTGCATGACATTTCTGTTTTATTTTATACCTCGTAGCTTAAAAAATAGAAGGGGGAACTCTTTTCCATGCTTTGAGAGCTGATATCTCTAAAATGGTAGAAAATAAAAATGTGTTTTAGAAATCTTTATATCATTTTCAAATACCTTTCTATCGATAGCTCACACGCTTAACTACATCGAAAAAAAAATGATCCTTCAGTCACAACAAAATTATTTTAAAAATATTGGATGTCAAATACCAAAACACGACCAAGATTACCAACGTCCGAGGGAAACGAACCCACGTGCTCAGCTTTCGTGACTGATGCCTGCACCGCTCGGCCACTCGGTCTTAGCAACCACCAGTCAATTTTCTCGGGTACCGGGTATATGCAATCCTTTATAAGGCTAGGCGCCTTTGACCATACTCTAAGGGCACGCAATACATGTATGCAAATCTTATCAGAATAATTTTCAGTTTTCTAGAAAAGCTAGAGAGCCGGTGCTGCCATCTGTTGAAGTTATTATGAAAACTCAAATCAAATTATTTATTATCTAAATAATATTTTGATATACTGTTTTATATTTATTATAAATATATTATATTACTTCGCAATTAAGATGGTGCCTTTTTTACGCACTAGTGCGAGAAGTGGCTCATTTTACGTCAGGTCCAAAACTTCGGAGGGCCACCTATACTCAAATCAAATTCGTAACTCGCGTTGATTTGAAACATCGCCACTCGTTTCGAATTTCATGTTTTTTGCACTAATGTCGTAATGTACTATTTTTACAACATAGCATCATAATTATGTAGCGGATCATACAACACATATAAATACCTACCAAATGTATTTGCTGTATTTATAGTTTATTGTAGAGTGTGAGATTGCAGTATGGCATCTTGCCTAGGCCTGCAGGAAGTCTAATTGCGTTACTTATTTGATAAGTAGCGCTCGCGTCGAGCTTACTGATCATAATATTTAAAAATACAGAAAATTAAGTTTAGGTAACGTAAAGAAAACTATATTAGAAACTAGCGACCCGCCCCGGCTGCGCAAGGGTACTATACCTACATAAAAACTTTCCTCTTGAATTACTTTACCTATTAAAAAAAATCTCATCAAAATCCGTTGCGTAGTTTTATAGATTTAAGCGTACAATGGGACATAGGGACAGAAAAAGTGATTTTATTTTACACTATGTAGTGATATCCAGTATCTTGCGCTATGATGAATGCCGGAAAAATAATTGTGTGACATGCTCTTATGTCACTAAAAATAAGACAGTGCCAGATATTTTTGCAGTTTTCATGTCGCAAGATACTATTGCCGGTTGTTAAGAGCTTTCCTGTATTTTTACACTCTGTATTCCAATGCCATAAATACTAAAGTACAATAGAGTGGATCTAATTTAGCAAGAGCGAGCACCCTCGTCGGCGTGAGTGTGACAGGCGGAAATTGTGCGGAACTGAGGGAGGAGACATCGCTGCAACTTTATAATTGTTCTTACACTAGTTTAGTAGGTTTCAATGTATTATTCGTGTCCAAATGGCTAGAGAAAACAAATTGTAAACTATTACAGCAACAAAAATAACAATGTGATAGACAGACGGACAGAGTCACATACCGGGAAAGTTAGAAATTGTGCGGAACTGAGGGAGGAGACATCGCTGCAACTTTATAATTGTTCTTATACTAGTTTAAGTAGTAGGTCTCAGTGTATTGTTCATGTCCATACCGCCAGATTAGAAGAAAAAAGAAAATATTTTAAAGCAATAAAAAAAACAATGTGATAGACGGTCTAGACGGACGGATAGATTCGCATAAGACAGGTGGAAATTGTGCGGAACTTAGGGAAGGGACATCGCTGCAACTTTATACATAATTGTTCTTATACTAATTTAGTAGGTGTCTGTGTTCGTGTCCAAATGGCGAGATAAAACAAAATAGAAAAATAATTATTTATAATCAAAACAAAAATCAAAAGTTATTTACAAAAATTACATGGTTTGTCCAACAACCTATGCAAGTAGAAAAAAAGACGAATTTATAAATGAAGCCGCGTATAGAAAATTAGAATTTACCACCTTTTTTATTGCCCAAAGTAGTTACACACAATTTAACTTCGTAACACAAGAATTATGAAGTTAAATTATGTTTTCATTAAAGCCTTTAACTATGTGCAATTTAATTGCAACCGACCCTTGTAACAGATTTAAAAAATAGTTTACATGAACAAAAATAACAATGTGACAGACAAATATTATGATATATGTCACTATAAACATTATAATGTTAAAAGCTAATTGACCCCAATTCTACGCGCATAAAAGTCAACTAAGGGATTGAAGTTTCACTGACCATTCGTTCATTAAAAATTGATGATGATCATCAGCACCATCACAGGGAGACATACTAATGCGATTACCAACCAGGCAGCCCAGCCTAGCGATTATGGGCATATACTTCCTAATACATACTTACGCATAGGTAATGAAAGACGCCTTTGTTCAGTAGTGACCTGGTGATGAATGACAGGGATTCTGGCAAAAATAAGTCGCGTTCTTCTTCATACCGATATCATCATCATCAGCCTATGACAGTCCACTGCTGGACGTAGGCCTCTCCTATTAACTGTGCGTATAAACGCATTAGGAGGTATAATCCCATAATCGCCCATAATCGCCACGCTAGGCAAGCGGATTGGCGATCGCAGTAATGTGTCCACTATGATGACGCTGCCGCCCATGGATCATCTATCTTTTATCAAATAGTGGTCAGTGACACTTCAATCCCTACCAATTAATACCGATATGACGTACCATATTTAACAGACACAGACAGTACAAAGGAGTCTACATGAGTTGTGAATTCGAGAAAAGAAACACTGCTACGATAACTTTGAACTCGGCTCAGAGAAACCCGAAACGATGGAAGTAACTCTCAAACAAAATAGTGCTACAAAATGCTACGAAACTCGTAGTATTGTTTATTATTCGTAGAATCCCTGGTAATATCACTACGTTGTTAGAATCGTCATTTTGAGAGGAAGGCGTTTTTTATGTAGTACAAAATACTTGTTAAGAACTAGGGCACATTTATTAAGTTTCAAAATTCTAATAATATCATCTGTTACTCGTGTTAATGACAATAGCCTCTTTCAATGGATCCCGTTCTCAAGAAGCGTTAGACTAATATGTATACTAATTATGTTATAGGGTTCAATTGAAATGGGCTACCAATCACATGTTATAGGGTAGTGGAGTCTAAACTTATGGGAGTGGAGCCTCGCTAATTAGTCTTAATAATTTAACCAACTAGTGTTTAATCGTTAGTTGTTATTTTAGAGCATTGGTCTGATTAAGAGGAGGCTCACTCACATCAGTTTAGAAGAGTGGGATTTATAAACAACAAAGCAAACAAAATTCAAGAGGTACTTACTTGTTTTGTATTTCAAACCTCAATTATACACTTACTCACAGATTACAAATTGGTACCACTTTTTCACTTCTTGACCACCAAAGATGAACTGCCGAAGTTGGCGCCATGATGGTAATTTATAACAACCGTAAGGTAACAGAAAATGGCGGCAACCGGAAGTTCATTTTTGGTGGTGACATTAATCAATCAAGACAATTCATATTACTTACTAATTTATAATGTAAAATTTATAATAATTAATATGGTTATTTTTATAATTGTTAACAGTCGGCCATCCATATTTAAATGGTACGACCTCGTACTAAAGAATAACACAGTGTAATAGCTTTAACTAACATGGTATGTAGTAAGACATCTTTAAATAAACGTAAAGCGATTACATAATATTGGTAATTAAATTATAAACAAAATAAAAATCTACAAGCATTAGACAATGGTAGATAAAGAGTAGCAAAGCAAACAATGTTTGGATACAAATGCAAAATAAATAGATCTTATGTCATCATAAATATCCTTTTATACATTTACAGAGTTATATCCTGAATATTATACAATCCTTAAAATATTATTTATTTATTATACAATCATTAAGTTGGCAACAGGTCCCGCTACGTCCTGAATGCCATGTAATTATTTAATTGACAACAGGCCCCACTACGTCCTGAATGCCATATAATTATATCATTGACAACAGGCCCCACTACGTCCTGAATGCCTTATAATAATTTGTTAGACAACAGGCCCCACTACGTCCTGAATGCCTTATAATAATTTGATTGACAACAGGCCCCACTACGTCCTGAATGCCTTGTATTAATATAATTGACAACAGGCCCCACTACGTCCTGAATGTCAATGACCTTTTGCGTCGCATATGTCATGCTTCATTATTTGAAAATCAATCAAGATGAAAGATATACTATTTGGTAGTAGCATGAGTTGCCTCGCAAAGGGTTAATTATAATCACTGTGGAAAAATTTCATTAGTTATTATCAATTTCATCAGTTTCACTAATATCACTCGATGATGATATATCTTCTGTATGAGGCCTTTTGAAAGTAAGCCAAGGTGCAATCTTATCTACAGACACAACTGTGGTAAAGCGTCGACCACATTTTTTTGTCAGTGGAGTGTCTTCTACTTGAAAGCGATCATGCTCTAGAATAGCCGTAATTTTGTAGGGCCCTTGAAACCGCGGAACTAACTTTTTACTCTGGCCTGTAGCCGGAACCTGTCGTTCTATTCGAACTAAGTCTCCGACTTTGAATTGGCCGGGCTGACATCTTTTTTTGTCATATGCATTTTTTTGTTGTTGCTGATAAGACTCGACATAGGTTTTGATTTCCTCTCTAATTTCAGACCTATCACTGTCTTTATTAGTGATGTCTTCTGATAACTCAGTCTGTAACCTGCTATCACTCTCACCTACGGGTCTTATACCGAACAATGCCTCAGCAGGGCTACGATTGATACCCTTATTGAGAGTGTTATTCATACCCCATTGGACATCGGGCAGATGGTCATCCCATTTATTGTCCGATGTACCAATACATCTAGCAGTAAGAGCATCTACAATAATTTTATTGTATCGTTCCACCTGCCCGTTGGCTCGGGGTGTGGCAACGGCGTTAAGGATATGCTTAATACCTTTATCGTGCATGTACTTTTTGAAGGAAGCGCTTGTAAACGACGTACCGCGATCAGATATTAGTCTTCGTGGTACTCCAAACAGTCCAAAATATTCCCTAAGCGCTTTTATGGAGACATGCGACTTAGTATTCCTGACTGGCTTCAAGAATACAAACCGTGTAAATGCATCAATTATGACCAATATGTGCATGTTTCCTCGGCTACTGCGAATGAACGGCCCAACGTGGTCTATATGGATTGTATCGAATGGGTTATCAACTTTCTTTATAGGATTCAAAAATCCTGGCTGCTTACCTCCCTTGGATTTAGCGTATGTACATTCAAGACATGACCGGACGTATTTTTTTATAAAATTACGCATTTTAGGGAACCAGTAAGTAGCCATGATTCTTTCCAAAGTCTTGTCGATTGAGAAATGCCCAATGTCATCATGGTTTTGTTTGACAATCTGCCATCGAACGCCCTTCGGTACAACCCATCTATCCCCATGTGGTGTTACCCTAAATAACTTTTCACCTTTTAACTTGTAATTATTTTTGACATCAATCAAATTATCTAGGTCTGGGTTTTTGAGAATGCCGACCAGTTTTTGAATTTCTGTGTCGGAATTCTGAACGGTTACCAGCCAATCAGATTCGGACCCTGAAATTGAGAAAACCTCACAAACTTTATTAGGGGGAGCGTGTATTGGGTTGCGACTTAGGGCGTCCACATGCGCCATAGCCGCACCCGGTCTATAGTCAATACTTAGATTAAATTCTTGCATTTGTTCCCACCACCGCGCGACTCGTGGGATCATATCTTTTTTTTGGAAGGTGGCACGTAAGGAATTACAGTCAGTAATAACTTTAAAGGGGATTCCGACTAAATAAACTCTAAATTTCTGTAATGCTGATACGACGGCGAGCGTTTCCAAATCATATGACGAATAATTTTGTTCTTCCGGCGTGGTCTGCCTGCTGTAGTAGGCAACCGGTTTTAAAACATTATTATTGTCGCGTTGAAGTAAGATAGCGCCTAGTCCTAACTTGCTCGCATCAGTATGTACTTCGGTTTGAGCTTGTGGATTGTAAAGTGCTAAAGTGGGCTTTGTTACTAATTTTTCTTTCAAAGTCCTAAAAGCAGTCTCCTGCTCTGCACCCCAAACCCACGTTACATCTTTTTTTTAAAAGATGTGTTAAAGGTTTGGCTATAATCGAGAACCCGGGCACAAACCTCCGAAAGAAACTAGCTAGGCCCAAGAACTGTCGAACGTTATGCTGACTAGTAGGGACAGGGAACTTCTCAACAGCTTCTATTTTCCTTGAGCCAGGCCGGATTCCTTCACTGGAGACTTCAAAGCCCAAGTAATCAACTGATTCCCCAAAAAACACGCATTTGGATAATTTCAGGGTAATATTAATACCGATATGACGTACCATATTTAACAGACACAGACAGTACAAAGGAGTCTACATGAGTTGTGAATTCGAGAAAAGAAACACTGCTACGATAACTTTGAACTCGGCTCAGAGAAACCCGAAACGATGGAAGTAACTCTCAAACAAAATAGTGCTACAAAATGCTACGAAACTCGTAGCATTGTTTATTATTCGTAGAATCCCTGGTAATATCGCTACGTTGTTAGAATCGTCATTTTGAGAGGAAGGCGTTTTTTATGTAGTACAAAATACTTGTTAAGAACTAGGGCACATTTATTAAGTTTCAAAATTCTAATAATATCATCTGTTACTCGTGTTAATGACAATAGCCTCTTTCAATGGATCCCGTTCTCAAGAAGCGTTAGACTAATATGTATACTAATTATGTTATAGGGTTCAATTGAAATGGGCTACCAATCACATGTTATAGGGTAGTGGAGTCTAAACTTATGGGAGTGGAGCCTCGCTAATTAGTCTTAATAATTTAACCAACTAGTGTTTAATCGTTAGTTGTTATTTTAGAGCATTGGTCTGATTAAGAGGAGGCTCACTCACATCAGTTTAGAAGAGTGGGATTTATAAACAACAAAGCAAACAAAATTCAAGAGGTACTTACTTGTTTTGTATTTCAAACCTCAATTATACACTTACTCACAGATTACAAATTGGTACCACTTTTTCACTTCTTGACCACCAAAGATGAACTGCCGAAGTTGGCGCCATGATGGTAATTTATAACAACCGTAAGGTAACAGAAAATGGCGGCAACCGGAAGTTCATTTTTGGTGGTGACATTAATCAATCAAGACAATTCATATTACTTACTAATTTATAATGTAAAATTTATAATAATTAATATGGTTATTTTTATAATTGTTAACACTCGTATTTGTGATTTCATCTATTTTTCTCGCTATCTAACTTCGACTCTCTCGATAACACTTATTACTTAATACATAAAAATTTCGAAGAATTTGAGATACACGTCATAGCATCTCACATCTCTGGTAAGAGGTCAATCGACCTGTTTGCAAGCTATGGTTAATTCGGTAGTTCCGTGCGATTATTCTGTCGCACCAATCGAGTCATTACCGTTCCTACATTGTCAGTGATCGGTTTTTTTTTATCCCCCTAGCGGGATTTCGCGTATAAAAAAATACGGGTGTGACTATAAAATTTTATTTAACACTAAGTATTGTATTATACATACAAGAGCATACTTTATGAAACAGAAATATGGCAATATAATTAAGGTTTATTTTTCAAGTTACTATAGGAGACCCGCCGGGAGAATCCAAAAAATCTATCACTGTACATTATTGACGAATTGTGTATAAATAGTGGAATCATTTTTGGTTATTTTCTTGCAGACACATGATTATCTGCTATTCTGTCTAATAATTCTTTTATAAAACGGCAAATAAAGTGATGATGGTAATGAACAATAAGAACATAAAAAATCGTATGGAAACACCCAATTCCAAGTTAAACTTGACGCTAGGAAGTGGTTAACACCAAGCCGTTAACCATCTTCTCTTATTGTCTTGTGTCTTCAGATGATAGTACACTCACATTGTCTAACTTGCTAGTGTCTCAGGAGACAGTGAGCATCCTAAACAACATCTACCTACATATGACCCGATGCATTACGATTGTACGCCAAGGAGCTTAGTGTGGGAGAAATCTAATTTGAATGTTGCCCGCGGCAGCCAATAACGTGTGGTTTGTCTGTTTCGCTACAATATTTGATGAAATATACAATAAATGACTGTTCTGTAGTCAAATAGCATATGAAATATCAGTATTCTCTTTGTTTGCATCAAACAAAAGTCATCCTAATAAAAAGCAGTACTTCAAAAGCCTTATAATAAAATCCTTTGAGGACCAAGAATTGGTTTAACAGTGGAACGTCGAGCGAAATTAAATTCTATTGAAAACATGCTAGCAGTGGCGTCAATAAATAATTACCATGTCATGATAACCCATTTTGTACATAAGTGGTAGGTAAAATA
The DNA here is from genome assembly GCA_025490895.1 of Thaumatotibia leucotreta. Lineage (NCBI taxonomy): Eukaryota > Metazoa > Arthropoda > Insecta > Lepidoptera > Tortricidae > Thaumatotibia > Thaumatotibia leucotreta. Next base: position 18,837 of record JALPQI010004011.1, read on the forward strand.
ATTTGGTTCTTTGACTTCATTATGGTCACATCTGTTATCAATTCTTTTCTTTAATTGTATACAACATGTTACACGAGCAACTGAAATCTTTGAACGGGGTGATTTGGTAGGTTATTCTGAACAACTTTTACTATGGAGCTAACCCTTAAATCTCAAAAAAAATTGGCTCTTTCATACAAAATGTCGTGATCGATCGGTCAAAATGTATGTAAAGCGAGGGGCCGCACATAGTGTGCCACTAAGAGGGATAGACATAGTCACTTACTACTAAGAAGATACTTGTGTGTGTGGCACTTAGTGACGTATTCAACGCATTTGTCTGGCACTTACATTTAGCATCTAATGCACACTCACACAAAAAATAGTGGCACAGTGATAAGGACGGACGATTATCGTTCCTTTTCACTTCCACTAGTAAAAAGTTTCATAAGACCATCCCTTTCGTTCTTGCTATTATTATAACGTTGTCAAATCCATATTAATCCTACATTCATGATGTAAAGACAATTTTTCTTTTAGATTTCTTAATTGGCCCCATAGTAACAGTTCTTCAGTATAGCCTACTAAATCACCCCGTTCAAGGTTTTCCGTGGCTCGTGTAACACCTTGTATATTGATTCAAAGTTTTTCGTATGGCTGCCCTGGCCGTAGAGTTACATAATTATTATGTGAATACTTCAGTACCCACTCAATGAATATGAGTATTCAAAAGAAATGATACAGTTTTGTAGATTTATCCAAGATTACATTTGAACATAGAATTGCAAAATCAAAGAAGAGGATTACGAATAAGAATCACCATCATCACCATAAAAGGTGACGGAATAGTTCCAATGGGATGGAATTATTTCATACAGATACTTATTTAATATTTGATGTGGGTGGCGCAAGACTGGTCATTGTGGCAATGTTTTAGTGAGCCCTATATCCAGTAAAGGACGTTATTTGGCTGATATGATGATGAAATCAAATGGGATGGTCAAATAAAAGTACGAAATCGAGTAGCGCGCACCCTAAACGTACACAGGCAATAACAAGCAAAGTTGTAGGATGAGGAGGTGTGTGTCACAATGCATACTACACGCCAAGAAGCTTAAGTGGGAGAAATCTAATTTAGTTGTCGCCCGCGGTGGCAGCTATTGCGCCTGTCTATTACACCACAATATGTGATTATCGCGAAAGGAGATTTGCACAATGCTGTGTAATCATAATCAAATTACTTTATGAAGGAAATTCGACTGCACGGAGTACAACATCAAAGCGTTGCTTTTAACATTATTACAAAGAAAACTGGTTTGATGTTGTAATCTCCTCCCATTACAAATATTAACCATACCATATTCCGTGTCAGGACTTTTACATTGAAAAATATGAAAAAGGGAAATGCATATTAGCTTTGTGTTTCTGCAGTAGAATTTATTAAAGGAGAAATAATTAGGACAATGATGAAGTCAAATATTAAATGTATTATTTCTAGACAAAAGGCCTTGTAAGCAAGAATTATGTATTCAATTGCTGAATATGTCTCAATCTCAATTACTTATTATTGAAACAAGAGCGATCTTTACTCCGCTTTTCCGCACCCGTCAAAATGTGGCACGCCACATGCCACGCTAACGCCCCAATATCTGCGCTAATGAATTGATATAAACCTATACAAGTATACAGTGTACACTAAGAGACTTTACCTGTTACACTAAACTTGTCGGTCGGACAAAATCTACATACAAATAAATATTTAGTACCAGAGAAAATTATGTCCAATTGTCCATACTTAATTGAAAAAAAAATTACGGACTTGGCTTCTTCTTAAAATAAGGGAATGACTCTTTAAAAAAAAAGCCAACTTAAAGATTTCAGGTAAATTGACTCCAATTTTCCACCCCATACGGTATAATTACATACAAATCTGTCAGCAGGACAATTGATTTATTGACAGCATCCACCGCGACAACTTTAGATATCGCTGGCAACACATGACAACTTGACTTATTCTCGGAGTTGAAAAAGTCAGACCCAATAATCAGAAGAATTTATACAGACAGCAGCTACATTGAAGAGAAACAGTAAATTGTTTGTAGCTATGTAATTTAGGAAACTAGTAAACTAGTGCAAAGCCACAACGTTTGCGGCGGAAGATTCCTAGACAGCGGCACGGTCGTAAATTGCCCAGCACCCGGACACGTGAATGCTCGGACTGGGTACGAGGGCAAAATGTAGCAACGCCCGCAGCGTGCCTAGCCTGCCTGAGTTTAGATGATGTTACAGTTGAAAAATCTAAAAAGGATTTTATACCAGAACTTAAAATGAATATTCATTTACAGGAGTCTGGTTAAACCAAGATACCAAATAACTGTGCTGGGCATTAATGTTTTTCCGTGAGTTCTGAATAGTTTCATCTTATTATTTTAGGACTCTCAACCATAAATGCCCTGTTTCTTGCCATTTAATAGTTACGACTAACATACGAGACGTTTTCTGATTATCATTATAATGTCTAATGAACAGTGCTGAATAAACGATCAAAGCAACATTTGGATTATCACAATACGAGCTTGTATAACCGCGCACAATCCATCTCGTCGGATTACACGAGATTACAGAATCACACCCAGTACGATAGCCTCAAGGCATGAACTCGCAACACAGCGGCGACATACCCAATCATCGCAGTCATACATTACGTCCTACGTTCCAAACTATATGCTAATCGTACCGAAGAGCCAGTAACGCAAGTAAAACACGATTTGGGGTCGCCTGACGATCATGGAATCGCTGAGAGGGTTCTCTCAAGTGTAATAACGCGCCCGGCCCGGACTTTATGGTGCAATTAAGACCCAACCTTTGTCTATTCCGCAATTAAAAACGCATCTCAAACTACAGAACTTCTCGATGGTCTTAATTAATGAAATGGCAAAGAAAATTTAAATTCGTAAAGAAACTACAGCAGTTTTTATGGAGCGCATCGTTACGGCGCGTTTTAATTAAACGCTTTGTGCCCCACGAGTAACCGACTTTAATATGAGCCAGCGAGTCGTATTAGCGGTGTAATACCGACGAGTATATCTCGGTGGGTTGGTTCACGTACTATTTGCCGCTGAACAATGGAAAAGTGCATAATAACGCGCGTCACAGGAAGCGTGCGTTCCATATCGAACGGCCGCTTTGTTACTGACCTATCGACTTTAGTTTTCCTATGTTCGTAATTTTGCAACCTCAATTGGTTGTACATTAAGCGCTATTGGCATAGCTTTTAATATTTGGAATAAAACATCAACGGAAAGCTGAGTTGACGTGACGTTCGCGCCCATTACCCCCGTGACAAATCTAATTTGCGCTCGACACTCGGGGCAGGGATTACTTTGAGCTATTGTGTTAAACATAGTAGATACACAAACAAATTCGGTGTACTGCTATCTTCAAAAGTATTTAGCTGGAACTCTCGAGCAAAGTAGCTGAGTGCGGTGTCGCGTGGCTTGGAGTGCCGTTGCGAAAGACGACGCCTAGAGCCACTCGACGTGCTCGCTTACCGTTTGTGATGCGTGAGATGGCAAGAAAGCTGCAAATGAAACTTTAGAATATCAAATGAATAAATTCGGTTCTACGATCAATTATTAACATAATAATAGTATACAATTTGGCTGGTAGCAAAAAAACTACTAAAATCCAGGTTAACTAACAGCAAATGCTTGTTTCTAAATTATAAACAACCAAACCTATGTTGTGAAATATATCATGAAAGTAGGTCGAGTTAAAACTTTTTACACGAGAAATTAAGTGTAATTGTGTGTTTCAAGTTACCAACTTTAAAGTGATTAAGGTAACGTAGAGGCGTGTAAACAAGCCGTAAATTAAGACAAACCGAGGGTTCCGCACCCGATAAAGGTATTTGTGCGCACCTGGGCCATATTTCCCGCCCGTGACTTGCCGGATTGATTCATACCACTTGTTACTCGATTGGTTTATTGCTTTCCGCGATCCTTCTTGGCACTTGTTATTTGGCGGTAATAGGAAAAGGTATCGATTCAAATTACGGCAAAATATATGACTTGTATGTTTTAGATTTAGTTATGGTTAATGTTATTACGTTTCCTTGTGTTTACATTATATGCAATCCTCTATTCCACCTCCTGCAGATCCATTTGTGTTATTCTTTGTAATAGATCCTACATTAAGAAGGTGATAAAACTGATAAAGAGAGGACTGTGACTTTCGGTTTATATAGGTACTATTAAGATCGGTTACTAAAGTTGTTGCAACGTTTCTACATACTTTGACTGTGAAACTACACAGCGCTTTTTTGTTTTTTTTTTTTAATTTTGGAGTTGTGTGGTTGCTTTTCTAAATCTAGTCCTCATGATATGAAGAACAAAATCTTTTATAAATTTTAGTCAATTTTATAATGTGGTATTCGCAATCCATATTTAAATTGTTTTTTTTTTCAACAGATTGCCGGCATGCGGCGCGACGCTGGCGCAGCGCTACAATTGACATTCGTAGTTCTATTGATCACTACATACCGTAAGTATCCATTGATTTTAAAATTGGCTCAATTTTGCTATATTCTTCTGAGTCGTAGCCTCATGTCGGAGGGACGTGACTCCTATGGGGTTTATTCTTCCTGTCACTGCTCTCCAGGCCGTTCGATCTTTGGCCATATGAATGGTTGCCTGGAGTGAACTTTGGGTTATATTTTGGACCACATCCGTCCATCTACTGCGTGCGCGCCCCCTACTTCTTCGGCCATCGACACTTCCCGTAATGATGATGCGCCTTTCGCATCTCCGCCAAGTCTGCAATTTTCAATTACAGATTTTCCGGTTGGTTGGTCTAACTATCCACATTAAAATACGAAAAAAAATCGTCTGTGAATATGTAGGTGTCTCAATATTATAATTAGGTATTCATTATAGTCTTTGGTAATTTCCACTGAAGCAATTATTTCAGTTATTTCTTGACAACGTTGGTTATCACTGTTATCAGCATACCTCGACAAGTCAACTGGTAGAGAATGTCCCATGGCATTGAGTTCGCTTATTGTACTTTAAAGTTTTCTTTTTTGTTCAATAAATATTTAAATAAATTAATAAAATACATAAATACACTTAAAAAATGACTTAAGGTTTGTAGGTATAACTAATTTAGTGTCTTTGACGAGGCACTGTTTTCCTTCTGATAGAGTTAGTACATATATGTAAATTAATAATTATAATTATACTGTACTTGTTGTAAAGTAATATTCCATGCAACCTGTGATTGGACAGACCAACGTTGGCCGTTATTAAATCTCCTGTTGTTAATCCCACAAAACCAAGTTTAATTCGTGTATTTTTATTTATTGATGTGTGAAAATCCAAGCAAGATAAGCTTGACGCACAGTTCCACATCGATGGCTCCATATAACATTAGGGATAATGTCACTACGTTGACATGTGATGTTGATGTGACATCCAAACAATACGTCCGCGGCTGCCCAAAGCCTCCCGATCTTCATTACGAAGATAACACAAGATAAAGCTCAACTCCCACCACCCCAAACTGTTCTTTATTTCAATGTAGACGTTTCCCCTCATTTCGTTACAAGTACGAAGATTGTTACCTTTATTTTTCATGTTCGTGTTTTTATTTGTAACCTCGTCCTGACTTTGATTAAAGTAGGTTGGAGTGGAAAGGAAAAAAACATATAAAATTGATTCGTTGCGTCGCGGGAGTGGAGATAAAATAAATAAGAGTGCCGTGGATGGGGAGGTACCTGGTTCTTTGTGCCGAATCTGCTAAGCGATGCGCTAAAAAAATAACTAATAAGAATGATTTCGACAAAAGTTATTTTGTCAATCAGAATTTTAATAATTCCATATTAACTGCCCTCAGATGATGATGTGATGCTTATTTTTTTTTAATGCGCCTGAAACCTGAAATAAACAGGTATAATTTGCACAAACATAAATGTTCAAATGTGTTCAAATTAACAAGTTATCAAGTGCTGGCAATATTACGCAGTCGCACCTTGATGATGACGATTACCTTATAAATCAGAGCTATCAATTTCCTCACAAATAACCTTTCTATTGTTAAGTCTTTCAAAGTGCATCCGGATCCCTTGAATAGTTTGTAAGACGCATGAATAAGTAGTTAATCTATTTTGGTTGCGTAAAAATAATATTAAATCACCTCATTCACGTTTTGCATTAATCTTAAGTATCTTTGCTTGCAGATTCAAACCTTTTGGGAATATCGCTGGGTTAAACACAGAATCAACTTCCACCAATTCAACTATATGTATATTTTTTTACAGAAGTAGTTGAGTCTGCCTTAAAACCAGTGATATATACGAGTACGGTCACCTGTTTAGGTATTAGAAGAAGTTTGTCCGGATCGATGTATCTGCTAACTGTACGTACAAGAAGCGTGCCCCACCGGGCTCATTGTAAAGTGAAACAGAAACTAATTCCCGAACAACCGCCAACAAACTTAACCGAATTACACAACGGAGGACAATTCGCCCCCTCTCCGCCCGCCGCATCAAACTTTTATCAACTTCTCGCGCGTCTAGCCTCAGGCCAGTACTGGCATTTGACATGAACATGTATCGGGTGTTGCTTTGTTTATGTGTTGATTAGTAAAGTTCACAATATAAGGTACTTGCTTCATAATATCCTATAACATTATTCATACGTATTCGAACAAGGCAAAGTTGTGAATTTTCGTGCACCATACCACACAAAAAACTTTACTATACCAACCGAAAATATTTTATGGAAGTATTTGAATTAATAGTTCCTACTCATAGAAGCACAGCAATTAGTTTTGCATTCTAATTTTTACCATAGATCAGAATTATAAGATATTCAACTCGCAAATGCAGTATATATTTAGCTAGAATATTCGCCTAAACAAAGCTTAAGTAGGCCTCGCTTTTTTGCGAAACGGTTCCAAACTCCGCTCGTGTTGTTTGAGACTTTAAGTGGCTTAAAGTTAGCGTTCTTCTGCAAAGACTCCGGCCTTCCGCCCTCAGTACTACACACTACGGCTATTGTCTGCAAACACTTAAATTTTATTTATTTTAAAAGCACCCAGCAACAAAGCAAATAAAAATAACAATGAAACAGATAGAAAAAGATCCAACTCCGCTCAGATACTTTACTTCATTGTGCTTTCTCCCCGTTCCTCGTCAGCCGCCGGCATGATACAATCTCTCTGGTCGAATGTTTGTCTACATTACAGAATTAAACTTCTGCGTTTGGGATTTAACGTAGGTATATAATTCTCAGTAAGCAGTTTTAGTGTTTTATTTAACTTTTATTTCCCTGCATTCCCCTTTTTCGTGGATACAGCTGTTGGTCGGAGATAAAGTAGTGAATAGACGCAAACAAATAAATCCTCAGTACCATAAGTACTTTGAGATGTCGATTATTCAGGATTCATGTCAAATATAAATTATCTTACTCACCCAAATATCTGTTCACACATGTGTAGGTACTGTTACTGTTATAATTATGATTATAGTCCCTATAAAATGTTCTACTCGTTTCCAAATTCAGATAAACAAGGCGGGTGTAGTCTGATTATCCAAATTCTATTATATTAAAACATTTTTCTGGTACCTATATAATTATTGACAAACATATAATCTTCATCAAAATCTGTAGCCAAACTTTTTTTATCAGGCGGTGCCGCAGAGGAAAGAGAGGACCAGAAAGAAAGCTCTGAGCCTCGTCTAGCGCCGTGGTTTACTACCGAGCCACCATCACGAGCGGTGTTCGCTGCTGGTACAGGCGCACGGTTCCTGTGCGCTGCGAGGGGCGATCCTCCTCCTACCATCACGTGGACGACTGAAGATGGACAAGAACTGCTCTCGGACCAGCACAGGTATACACATAACACATAAAAAGGAACCACTATCATTAACACTGGTCGATGCAGGTGCGGAAAACCCACTCCCGGGGATTTCTTTGAGCGTTTCAGACGCCTCATTCATCTGGCCTCATTTTTGTAGAAGGGGAAGAATATTTTGGTGCAATTCTTGGTTGTAGTTGCAGAGCCCCCGTATTTCTACCATGACAGCCAAAAGTCATGCCAGACAATTTAACCCATTGGCTACAAAAATGTGGCCAAATTAATGGGACACCTGGAACGCGCGGTCGCATGAATGACTAAGTATGAACAAAAATTGCTTTAGGATCAGCACAGATCATGTATACTATACACATACAATATACTTATTGGCGTCTCCTCTGTTATTATAATAAGAGTAGGGTTTAGGGTCCAATGAATGAGACAATTACCAACTTCGTATTTGAGCACTGGTTTATTCTTCACCAATTCGCGATATTAAAACATCAATCTTAAAATAACACAGCGTATAAGACTACGTCTGCAACTGACCATTTCGATGACAAGAATGCCCCCACCGACCATCAGTCAGGTTACTTATAGGACTTAGAGGGTCCGGGCGGGTGCAGGTGGCGTGATCGCCTGATCGGTCAGGTCAGGTGCAGCTGTTGTTTTTGTACATTGATTACTATTGGATATTTTCACATTTTAAATTCTACATGATGACGCCGCCGTCAAGGCCATACTGACATACGCACGTCCTCGTGCGTGCAGCTTTACAACAAAGCATATCAGAATCGAAAGAATGACTTTAACTGTTCGATCATCCTAACTCATAAATTATCTTGGCTTGATACCACAAATGATAAATCAGGTTAGCCTGGTCCGAACGTCAGGACTAGCCTCTTAGATCCTTCTGCATGACACTGGAGGAGTCACTTCTTCTTTACCTGCTAGTCCGGGCATTGTTCTTTTTGCCCCTTTAGCGGAGTTATTGGTCCGGTGTCCTTCAATAAAAACGTACCTTTTCCTTGGCTAGACCGGACATTATTGTTTTTGTCCCTTTAGCGAAATGATTGGTCCGACCCGACATCTTTCAATCAACATATACTCATCTTTATTAGCTAGACCGGACACTAATACTTTGTCCCTTTAGCGTGCTTAAAACTGATTGGTCCGGCATAGCCCTTCAATCATATTTTTGTACTCCCTTTTTTAGTTTTATTCTATTTAATTTTTCTTTTGGAAAGCTACTATCTCTCAACAATATGCTGTCATTATCATTAACATTTGGCAAATAGTTATAGTGACAAAACGAATCAAACTATTGTCAATGTGACACACCGCCGTCACGTCATCATGACTAGTTGACTATAATTTTCATTTTTTTTTATTAACTCTTTTTTTTTTAAATGTTTAGTACAATGTTGATTCTATGTTGATTCTAGACCGCTTACGTAACTTTTTGTTTTTACTATTTTTTTTGTTGTTTTTTTTTATATTTACTTTTATGTTTCTATTTTTTTTTATCATTATTTTTTAAATCCGCATTTCGCCCTCAGCGTGACCATTTATTCTCCTTATACATGTTTATTGTAATAAGACATAAGGCAATGCTTTTTTATAGACTATCTAGATGTTTTTTTGACATAGCAATGTAAACCAAATTCAAATATGACCTCAATTTTAAACCGGCAATTTACATCGAACAATAACCACTTTTCACGCTTTTGACATTGCTCAGAAATTTGTTTTGAGTTGACCAAATGAAATATTTTATCGTTCTATTTTCATAATTCCTGCCACCTGTCTTAGCTATGTTGTAGCGGCTGCACTTTTAACACATTTTTTGTAGACACAAAATTCAATTTCAATTTTATTTCATTACCATTGCAAACATATGAAATAAACAACCAAAATATTTTTCTTCCAAATGTTCCACAAACAAGCCATAGATTAAACACAAATTTTGCATTTGGAATATTTTTTGCCAACCCGCGATTCTTCAAATTTTCTCGCGCTCACTTTACGCTCAATATTCCCAGAAAGTCAAGAAAATGTTTTTTTTTTGTATGGAACATCTACGTTGTATTTGCTGAACATCTGAACGACTCTCTGATATTTAGAGTGTGAGTACCTAAGATTTTTTTTATTTACTTTTGGGATGTTTTGAAACCAATAAAAGACTTTCATTTTTTTTTTAGGGAAGTTAGAACAAAAGTCGTTGTGTCAATTTTTTTGTATCAACTGATGCAGTTTTCTGTAAATATCAACTATCTATGTCATCAAAGTAACACTAAAGTCGAATTACAGGACTAACGTTTTAACATTCCTACAAGGGCCTTAAAGGCTGCCACCCAAATTTGTTTCAAATTGTGACATCACGGTTGCCAATCAGTGATAAGTTTACTATGGGAGAACAAGAAAATTGCTATTTTAATAATAACTTCAATACGAATGTTGTACAAGTTTTTTTTTTTAACTACAGAGTGAATGACGAATTTTTTTGTAGATTTAACTACACTATGTCACAAAAATTAACACTAAGAATCAACACTATTGCACAGTAATACCAGCGTAAATAACAAATTGAAAAAGGTCATGAGCTTATCCTGACCTAGAGGTCGTGTAAAATTATTCACCAATAGACAGCATGTCTCAAACTCTCTAATTTTCACAATTAATTAATTGCAATTCTCATTTACATTTGTGCAACAAAAATGACAACACTTCAACGCTCATTAGCAGTGAAATTCTGACGCCGTAACTTAATCACATTGTTATCGTGTTAAATTATTATTACTATTTGTCTATTATCATGTGCTGAAAACATGTAAATCCAAGAAATTGGCAGACGCTTTTTATTATATTCAAAGTCAATTAGTTAATCAAATTAAATTTACTTTGATGCCGACCTGTGCCAAGTTATAGGCACACCTCATTTTAAAAATCAAAGTGTCCTCAATAAAGGCTGTTAGTTTTATTTTTGCCTGTTGTCAACTTTTCTAGGTAAAGGATGTCAACGAATAAGTGCCGTTGATCAAGATTGTCAACAATAATGAGACATTTTTCTATCATGTTTTACGTACAATTTTGAGATGCTATGTGATATGTAGCACTCCAAACGAGGCTTTGAAAAACAAAAAATATCACCCAACTTTAGGTACTTTAACTGAAATGGTATTTTTTTATATTTTTGAAATTCAAAAATCGCTTTCATGATTTATTAAAGTTGTTTTTTTTTGCAGTTAAGCTATTGATACCGCCCTTCTAAAGAAGTTAAATCACTATATTATATTGTAATCAGTAAATCTTGTAATTTTTGACAATAACTTAATGACAAAAGTGTTTTACGACTACCACTCACAACTGCTAAAGTTTCGAACTGATACGAGTGACATGTGACAACAGATTTCAGCGTTTGTAATTTTTATAGGTAGGTACCCGGTGCATAAATTTTTTATTTTGCTTAATTTTTTGGACATTTAGTCTTAAATACTTCTTCAGAAGATTTTAAATTTAGACTACTTTCTTGTCATGTTTTAGGGCAGTGTTAAAGGGTTCTCTTTTTTTTTATTAAGCCAAAAGATATTTAATTGGTATTGGCTTGTGTTTTTTTTAGTATCTTTTTTTTGTTTTAATTAGTTCAGTCTTTCCGGATCATTTATCAATTTGGCCACTAATCCATGCCATTTATCAATTTGGTAACTATTCAAAAGCAAAGGGCACCTATTGGGTCTGATATTATAATCGCACATACGCATTGCGATTTCAGCGTTTTTTTTTTATTCCTAGCTACATGGGTCTAGTAAGAGATTAGATTCAGTTGGAAATAACCAAGAGATAAGTAACCAATCAAATTGATTTAATTTCTCCGATTGAATTTATTCACATGTTTAGGTGTTTATCGATAAAGTTGCTGAAATTTTTTTATTCACGACGTTGACGATTTGTTTCTTATCTCGTTAAGTTTTTGTCAAGTGACCAACAATCAAACAAATTGTTGTTTATTTAACAATAATTACGCATCAATGTCTCAGAAAAAGTTATAGGTACCGGAAATTGGGACACAAATTCCTGCTTGTGTTCTCATTATGATGTGACGCATCGTGATCGGTAAAATCGAATGATAAATCATGTACTATATGGTACGTGCAGATTGTTAATTACGGGATTATTAAGATACTTCTCAAAACTGCTTGTTCAAGAAATGACTCACCATTATTGCAATTCATAAGACTGCTTAGTCACAATTATATTCTACACCAGGCTCAAAGAGCCATGCAAAGCAGTTAAAATTATCACTTGTTTGCTGGTATTTGCGGTAGATATTGTTGCCCGTAGCTGAAGTTCCATCTTTCTTTCGTTTCTTGTATCGCATAGGACAGAAAGTAGCGTCGTGGTTGATGTAGTTGCACACGTACCAGGGAACAGTAGATTTAGGTTGGTTTGTTTTTGTTCAAACGGCCGTCATAATCTTCACCACGGTGACCAATTTCTTCGCATAATTTGCAATTCTCTCGAAACTACTGTATCAATGTACGTAGTTTTATTGATGAAACTCCTGGTATCACTCTCTTTATGTGGCTTCCACATTCCTTAGTTTAGGTGTGAAACCGCGGAGAAACTTCTCTTGATCGATTCTGGTATGTTCGGATCCGATCCGATGGAATCATCATTGACAGAGGATGGGCGAAAATACTACTCGTAGCTACAGCTTTTTACTGCGTCCAATCCAACCGAATAGGCCAACATTTAAGCGAATGTAGACTTGATTTGATGGCGAATTTGGGTTCGGCACTTCTGATATTGGCGTCTCCTCTGTTATTATAATAAGAGTAGGGTTTAGGGTCCAATGAATGAGACAATTACCAACTTCATATTTGAGCACTGGTTTATTCTTCACCAATTCGCGATATTAAAACATCAATCTTAAAATATCAGTCAGGTTACTTGATGATCAAACGAACTTACCAAGTGAAGTTCGATCACAATTATGTGAGCAACTTCATTCGACGCGATTTAAGGTTTACATATTGTAGTAGCGCCCCACGCATCAGCCTTGCACGGTGTTTAAAGGTTTTTTTTTTTTTTTTTTATGTTAGCAACACTAAAAACATTCCCACTATCTTTCACCCCCTCTATCGGGGTTCCATAGTCGGCTCACTGACTGCCTCGTTCGAATCATTTTGTTTACAGTATTAATGTTGAGAATTTATTTCACTTTTTGTTATAAGTGGGTAGGGTGACGTTAGACAAAACTGTCCTTTAATATTGAGGGTGGGTTGTTATAAATCGCGTCGAATGAAGTTGCTCACATAATTGTGATCGAACTTCACTTGGTAAGTTCGTTTGATCATCAATTATATTTCACAACTTCATTCTTTGCGATTTAAGGTTTACATATTGTAGGATGTTCAGAGCACAAATGTGAAATAAATCTCAAACGCAGAGACGAAACGTAAAATAAACAGTAAAGGTACTCTCAGAACAGCAAATCTTTTATTAGGTAAGTTTAAAATAAACTAAAGAGTTTTAATTCTTATTTTGATTTAGGTATTTAACATTATGCTAATCATGGTTATTATAAAATTTATGAATTATTTTTATTTTACAGGTTTTTTGACGATGACGACAAATATCTTAGCAAATTGATAGCAATCATCTACAATTTCATTATTATGAAACTAGGCAAAAATAAAAGAAAAAATCGCTTCAACTGGCAATTTTGCGTATGATGTCTACACTGACAACGAACTTGTTGGCTATACCAACATAGAAGTGGCAGAATGCCTAGTGCTATACTGTGCAGTGAACATAATATGTGTTGATACCACTATTGTGAAATCCAGCGACTCAATATTTGCGATGAGTCTTTGGCATATGTTTTTTTTTTTTTTTTGTAACTGATAAATAAAGTGTCTATGTTGAAACCGCAAAGTGAATCAGTTATTATTTTAGTACGTCTGTATACATTGAGATGACAAAGTTCTGGTTTCTCGTCAAAAAATGGAAGTTAATATCGGTTGTGTTCAATTCCGCCGAGAATTTTTATTATAAATTTCGGAAGTAGTTGTACTTCTGTGTGTGTGTCAATATTTTGTGTTCGGATCAATATAAAGATTTGTACGCAGTGTGCGGTAGCCAGGGCCAATAAAATAAGTGTTTCTAGATCTTCATTAGGCCATTTACGTGTCAAAAAATTTAGCATCTCGCTAGAATGTGTTTTTTCCAATAATGACAGCGCATATCTATAATTATTAATAGTTCCATATTTGAATCAAATATTTGGATGGAGTTGTATGGATTCTGAAACCAATAACTTTTCAAAGAATGGAAGCCAGGGTTGTGTTGGCCAATGCATTTTTAAAATGAAGTCTGTTAATTAAAGCGAATGAAGGAAATGCATAAAAAGTTTTAAGTTTCTGCTGGAAAAGTGTTACTTTATTATTATATTTTTATTGTAAAAGTGTATTTGAGGCAATATTGTTTTTAATCGGCTTGCAAATAAATCTACTTCCGGTTCAACAAGTATTTGTTTTATTTGTTTATAGGCATAATTTCCTAACTCCCATTCAGTCGCTAAATTATCTACGAGATAATTGATCAGCGTGTTTATTTTTCTTAGTGTTTATGTATGAAGCAAAAAACATAATTTCACAATTGTATATATTGTGGGCAAAAACATTTTTAAGCCAAAAACGCTACTTTTAATTTCAAATTATTAATGTGACATCTTAGTTCCGTATCTTTCCAATAACAGTGTGCTTCTTTACCAACGTTGAAAGCTCCCCAGCCAGTAGTGGAAGCATTAGAAAATAATTATTATTGCTTGAATCTGATTTTAACCTGAAGGGATTAAATTTTAGTTATGTCCACCATATTTGCAGAGGTACGATGACTAATTAATTTTGCGATATTTCGTAATTTATACTTTATTAACTTCTGACGACGGGACGGTAGTCTTAATTGCATATAATATGTTTCGAATTGAATATAAATAACAAGATATAAATAACTCTTTGCATCCAAGGTATTCATAAACTAGTTTTAGAATCCTTGTAAATATGTACGGTGATCATGATTAAACCATCGCTAAACAATTAAATTCATATAAAATATCCAACATAAATTGGAGATAATATTTTCTGTGTGGTTCGTAAATGGGTATTAAATAATACGCATCTTATAAGTCTATTGGAGACACATGTCACAATTATTTTTTATTAATTTTGAAGCTGTGTGGTAATCTTCCATTTGAAAATGTGGTGGTTTTTACAAATGTATTCATACATTTTAAATTTAATATATCAATATTATTAACAGTAAGGGTACAATGTCACGTCATCTGTTAGCATATTTTAGTAAGTATTAAATACGTGTAACAGAAGATCCAGCAAGGAATTTGTTGGTGTGATGGCGTTGATTTAATACTTTGAGCGCGGGGAACTCTCGAGGGGAGTTCTCTGTGGGAGGTCAATTTTTGCTAAAAAGCGGAAAAAATCACGGGATCGGCTATGAGCGTAGCGCGTAGCACTCGTCCGCAATGAAATTGTTAACAGTTTATTAATAGACATTTTGTAATCAAGTTTTTCTTGTTCATATTTAGATTATTAGGTAGAAATAGGAGGTGATAATGATAAAATAGATATCTCTTGACCCTCCATGATAAAATAACGGGATCACTAGTTGACCAGGACCCTGATTTCTGACCAGGAGCGAGAGGAGTGCAGCAGACGTCCATTGTATTGTACCTCGTGTGTTATTGTTTCTGCTCGTATATGCGAGGCGTGCGCACGCGCTCGCGGCCCCTGCGGTAGCAGGCGCTGTAGCTGGCGGCGGGCGACGGCGCCGGCGCGGGCAGTGCTGCGGCACGATGGCGCCCTGCATCCGGCGAGGGATATGTCGTGTTCCGATGCAGAGTGTTGTAGTTTACATGACCTCTTTGACGGCGGTGTCTATTCTTCAGGATGAAATTTTCTTTATTAAATAAATTATACAGTTAATGTGTATCTTTCTTTTAAATGTATGAACGGTCTACGCTTTAGCTTATTAGTCTCGCTCTGCATTATTTACAGTAACTTATCCTTTAAATTTGCATTTATTGCAGAAATGCCAAAATTCCTTCTCGTTTTTGTCTGTGTAAAATGAGAATCGCATAGAACACGACATGCGTCGCTTATAGGTTTTAGAAGGGGTATGACTAGAAGGTGGCAATTGGCCATATCGTCCATTAAATACAAAAGCGACACAACTCAAAAACCACGAAAAATTATTTTATTGCAAAAACGACATTGTTAACACTTATATTTTACGTGGCACTAAGACACCTGTCGATTTGACGTTAGAAAGTATCAAAATTACGCAGGTGCCCTTTTTGCACTAACACTCTTTCGTGACAAACTTCAGTGCTAAACCGCCATTTTGTCAGTTGCGACTCGACCGTGAACCAAAATGCACGACATTTTTGTGAAAAAGTGCCATAAAACGAAAAAAGAAGTTATTACGTTAAGAAATATATAAGCAAATGTGCCATATTTGTAGATGTGACCGTTCTGAATAAAATAAATACGTAAATATTCTGTTTCTTTATATAAAAAGGAGTCGCAAAACGGAATGTGGCAGTTTTAATTTTAAAATATCCTCTTAAATTGG
The DNA here is from genome assembly GCA_025490895.1 of Thaumatotibia leucotreta. Lineage (NCBI taxonomy): Eukaryota > Metazoa > Arthropoda > Insecta > Lepidoptera > Tortricidae > Thaumatotibia > Thaumatotibia leucotreta. The sequence continues at coordinate 35,325 of JALPQI010004011.1, forward strand.
ATTTTTCATAAATCGAAACTGCCGTACTTGGCTTTGCAACCTTTTTGAATTAAAATTATATTCGAGTGCATCAATCACAGGAGCCATATTTGTACATGCTGCTGTTTTGAATAAAATAAATATGTATGGTTTAGGTTTCTTTATAAACAAAGGAGCCGCAATACGGAATGTGGCAGTTACAATTCCAAAATGTGCACTTCAATAGTACGTTTCAAAAAACATTGTTGCATTTACAACCGTTTTTAATTCAGCATAATATTAAAATCCATAAATGTGCCAGATTGTGAATCCATTATTGTGTTCCTTTTGCATGAAATCTTAAAAAATACAATACATTTGTAATGTGTTCGTTTTACTTAAAAGTATATTAGAGATTGTGTGGAAGAAATTAATGTGAATTTTGTGTACCTACCTTTAATCTGGACTACGAAGAAACAATAATGGCATAAACTTCGGATTATTAAGTATTTGTCATACTTTCCTACATATTATTTGTATACAATACAAGTAAAACAAACATACATCTAACCCCGTTGTATGTTTTAACGAATCTAAAAACTTATTAGTATGTATTTCTTCATTTTTGGAAATGCCAACATAGGGATGATGACTGTATTTAAAATGAATTATTACATATTATGCATGGCATCATACACGAATAAGTTTTTATTAAAATTTAGACTACAGTTAACTGTACAGAACTTTTATTTAATATAAGTGTAGTATACAAACGTCACCTTTGTGTATTTCATGTATGTCTTAAAAAATCGAAAAAAGATGTTGATTTGACTTGACAGTCATCATGCCTATTGTGTCATTACATAGTATCCATATCAAAGTACTAGCGCTAAACTGTCATATCGTCTAGAATTTTTTTTTTGATACAATATTACTAATACTACTTATGTAGATTATTAGGAAAGACTTATTATCTCTGCAATTAAATATCGAAAGATATACTTTTGAATTGGCAAAAGTTTAGTTCTTGCATCAATTCTAATGAAAGAACTAGTAAACCGTCAAAACATAATAATATCAACTTGGATCATTTAGTATGGGACCACAGTAACCACCCCACAAATACAATACACAAAGAAAAACCAAATCACTAAAAATGTACTTAACCGAATTTTATTATTTCGGGTTTTTAGGTTGGCTATTTTCGGTTTGTAGTAAAAAATAAGTGGTATCAAAGTAATTCCTTTCTCAACAATATAACTATGATCGCGTTGTATTTATTTTACGTTTATTAACTAAAGGTACCACTTTTTATTATATAGCAGGTTGATTCTTGAAGAAAACCGATAATTATATCTGAATTTTAAATTAGTACGACCGTTAAATTCATCAAAATATGTAACAAAATTTCAAAATTAATCAAAGTAACCCTGGTTTACGGTAGTTATAAACATGTTCTGACAATATGTAAGCAAGAAAAAGTTTTGTTTGGTTCAGTTTTGTTAAAAACAGTATTTCTGTGTTTAGGACATGATTTTATGTATGTTTTAAATGAAATAGATGCTTATTTTTTTGTATTTGTGGCCTTTGATTGATAAAATAATATCAGAGTTCATATTATTTTTTTATGCAAAACGGACGTATACGCTCATAAAAGTTTGCACAGCACATATTACTTTCTAATAACTAAACACATCAAAAGAGGGTTGAAATGCCTACAAACTGATATATAACACATATAATAATAATGCTGTAAAAAAAAATTGTGAACAAAAAACGAATACAAAATCTTTAAACAGCTCCCCTGTAAAAAGTAAATTTTTGACTTGTGTCGCTTTTGTATTTAATGGACGATATATGACCTTCTTCAGCTAGTTTGTCCAGTCAATTGACGATTTCCTCGTCCAATTTTATTTCCTCGAGCGAGAACAGTGTGCATTCAGTGGGTACATTCTGGTGCCGATGACCGGTTGACGTGTCAGGTTGAAAAGATGTCGTGCGTACAGAATCTGGGCTGGGCTGTGCTGATGGTGCTCGTGTGATGATCCCAAAATTGGAGATACAGGCGTACATAGCTAAATTGTTAGCTAGTTTGGCGTAACAGTACCTTTGTATGGTTACCCTTTAAACGTGACAGTAACAGCCCCATTTGGCACTACGCATACGATTAAGTTTTCCTTTTGTTTCTATTTTTAGCATCAAATAGACATTTTTCATTTCATTTCATCAGCGTTGTAGAAACTGGACCTTGCTGAAATTCAGCGGTAGCTACATATTCGGACAGTATCTGCCCGATTTGGCAGTAACGCATCAGTGTTGCAGAAACTCTGCGTTGCCGAAACTGGGCCTTGCGTTGTAGAAAACTGCGTTGTAGAAATTCAGCGTCAGCTATTGTTAGCTAGCTTGGTGTAACAGTACCTTTGTATGGTTACTGGTTTAGTCTTAAAACATGAGTAGCATGACAGTATCTGCCCAGTTTGGCAGTAACGTATCAGCGTTGCAGAAAACTCTGCGTTGCAGAAACTCGGCCTTGCGTTGTAGAAATTCAGCATCAGCTATTGTTAGCTAGCTTGGCGTCGACGTTGTTAGAAACTCGACGTTGAAGAAAACTCGGTGGCGTTGCATATATTCGGCGTTAGCTATTGTTAGCTAGCTTGGCGTAACAGTACCTTTGGGCTACTTGTTACCCTTTATGCATGACAGTATCTGCCCTGTTAGCAGTAACGTATCAGCGTTGTAAATATTCTGCGTTGCAGAAACTCGGCGTTGCAGAAACTCGACGTTGAAGAAAACTCGACGTTGAAGAAAACTCGACGTTGAAGAAAACTCGGCGTTGAAGAAAACTCGGCGTTGCATATATTCGGCGTTAGCTATTGTTAGCTAGCTTGGCGTAACAGTACCTTTGGGCTACTTGTTACCCTTTAAGCATGACAGTATCTGCCCTGTTAGCAGTAACGTATCAGCGTTGTAAATATTCTGCGTTGCAGAAAACTCGACGTTGAAGACTTTAAGCATGACAGTATCTGCCCTGTTAGCAGTAACGTATCAGCATTGTAAATATTCTGCGTTGCAGAAAACTCGACGTTGAAGACTTTAAGCATGACAGTATCTGCCCTGTTAGCAGTAACGTATCAGCATTGTAAATATTCTGCGTTGCAGAAAACTCGACGTTGAAGACAGCATGACAGTATCTGCCCTGTTAGCAGTAACGTATCAGCATTGTAAATATTCTGCGTTGCAGAAAACTCGACGTTGAAGACTTTAAGCATGACAGTATCTGCCCTGTTAGCAGTAACGTATCAGCATTGTAAATATTCTGCGTTGCAGAAAACTCGACGTTGGAGACTTTAAGCATGACAGTATCTGCCCTGTTAGCAGTAACGTATCAGCGTTGCAGAAACTCTGCGTTGTGAAAACTCGGCGTTGAAGATAACTCGGCGTTGAAGATAACTCGGCATTGAAGAAAATTCGGCGTGTTGCTTGACGTGCGAAGGCTTGAGCACGGAAACGTTGAATGATTCGAACGAGGCAGTCAGTGAGCCGACTATGGAACCCCGATAGAGGGGGTGAAAGATAGTGGGAATGTTTTTAGTGTTGCTAACATAAAAAAAAAAAAAAAAAACCTTTAAAAACCGTGCAAGGCTGATGCGTGGGGCGCTACTACAATATGTAAACCTTAAATCGCAAAGAATGAAGTTGTGAAATATAATTATAGGACTTAGAGGGTCCGGGCGGGTGCAGGTGGCGTGATCGCCTGATCGGTCAGGTCAGGTGCAGCTGTTGTTTTTGTACATTGATTACTATTGGATATTTTTCACATTTTAGATTCTACATGATGACGCCGCCGTCATACTATTTAAGAGCCTACCTGTCCATACTATTTAAGAGCCCAACTATACTAGGTATTTAAAAGGCCACAAAAGATTGGCTGCTGGTTTGGACGCGCCGCTTTTTGTGTACGGACAGGTCAGAAAATGCTTCTCTCCGATAAATAAAAAGCAAGCTTGGCCTGCTCTGTACATAAAGCACTCACTTGAACAGACAAATAATAATGTTTTTCCTTTGTTTTCATAAGTTAGGCAACATGTGAAATGAAATTTGTGGATTGGCATTAACTATTATATTTTTTTGGTAATACACTATTATGTTTGTCTACATACCTAGTTGTTTCATGAACCTACACATCAGTAACTTGCAATGTGATACGTTCTCAGCAGTATCTAGGTATAGATTTATGCACTGGTCGGTCTTGCCTCCCATCAAAATTCATGCATGAAAACAATATCATGTTGAATACACTGCCTATAGACCCAGTCCTAAAACTAAAATTCACAATTTTAGGAGACAATGAACTCAAAATAACAGCACGAATGCCTAGGTAAGGTGATTATTATTTCAGTCGCATAAATGGTGTGTCACAGAAATGATTTTTTATTCTAGTATTATAGATAAATTACAAACAGCTTGGAATTGCATATTTAATATAGTAGTATTCATCATCATCATCATCATATCAGCCGAAAGACGTCCACTGCTGAACATAGGCCTCCCCCAAAGATTGCCACAATGACCGGTCCTGCGCCACCCGCATCCAGCGGACTCCTGCGACCTTCACCAGGTCATCGGTCCACCTTGTGGGGGGCCTACCCACGCTACGCCTTCCGGTACGTGGCCGCCACTCAAGAACCTTCCCGCCCCAACGGCCATCGGTTCTACGCGCAATGTGCCCCGCCCACTGCCACTTCAGTTTAGCGATTCGGAGAGCTATTTCGGTTACTTTGGTTCTGCTGCGGATGGTCTCATTTTTAATCCGATCACGCAGAGAAACTCCTAGCATAGCCCTCTCCATTGCCCTTTGGGTGACTTTGAGCCTTCTTATGAGACCCATTGTAAGCGGCCACGTTTCAGTACCGTATGTCATCACTGGCAACACACACTGATTAAAGACTTTCGTCTTCAAACACTGCGGAATATTGGACGAAAATATGTGTCGTAGCTTCCCGAACGCTGCCCAACCGAGTCGGATTCGACGATTGACCTCTTTCTCGAAGTTGGACCTACCTAACTGAATAGTTTGCCCTAGGTATATATATTCGTCTACATTTTCGAGTGTAAAGTCTCCGATTATTACGGGAGTTGGTGCTACATGGGAATTCGACATGATTTTCGTCTTATCCATGTTCATCCTAAGACCGACTCGCTCGGAGGCTTTACTGAGGTCAACGAGCATAGTACTTAAGTCCTCCAAGGTCTCAGCCAAGACTACTATATCGTCAGCGAATCGAAGGTGAGTGAGGCACTCGCCGTTTATGTTGATACCCAGCCTTCTCCAGTCCAGAGTCTTAAAGACATCCTCCAGTGCAGCGGTAAACAGCTTAGGGGAGATGACGTCTCCTTGCCTAACTCCCCGCTGCAGCAGAATAGGCTTCGAGCTCTGGTCTTGGAGTCGGACTGACATTGTGGCGCTCTCGTATAAACACTTCAACACCTCGATATAGCGGTAGTCGACTTGGCACCGTTGGAGAGACTGTAGTACTGCCCATGTTTCGATCGAATCGAAGGCTTTCTCGTAGTCCACAAACGCTAAACAGAGGGGCAGGTTATATTCTTCGGTCTTCTGTATAACCTGGCGAAGCGTATGGATGTGGTCTACGGTACTAAAGCCTCTTCGGAAACCGGCTTGTTCGGGAGGCTGGAAGTCATCAAGCCTGCGTGCAAGACGATTCGTAATGACTCTTGAAAACAGCTTATAGACATGGCTCAGAAATGAGATGGGTCGGTAGTTCTTCAATAAAGCGTTGTCACCTTTTTTGAAGAACAGCACCACCACACCCACCTCTGTTCCATGCCTTTGGCGTTCTCCCTTCCAGTAAGACGGAATTGAACAACTTCTGAAGGGCCCTGAGGATCGGTTTACCACCCGCCTTCAGAAGCTCAGCTGTAATTCCGTCCTCCCCAGGCGCCTTGTTATTTTTGAGCTGTTCAAGAGCCATTCTAATCTCGCACAGGCTGATGTCCGGGATGTCTTCTGTATAGTGTCGGGTCAGTCTAGCTCTGAGGTCTTCCGCTAGATCAACTTCGGGTCTGCTAGTTGACGTGTACAGCTGTCCATAAAAACCCTCTATCTCACTCAGCAGCTCAGATCTGGATGTGACGATTCTACCATCCTCAGTCTTTAATTTGGCGAGCTCCAACAGACAGATCCCTTGCAAAAACTTTAGAGCCCTTGTTCCGCTCGATGGCTTCTTCTATACACTTGGTACGGAATTGGCGCATATCGCGTTTGAGGGACTTAGAGATCTGTCTGTTGAGCTGCCGGTATAAAGTCGCATCAACTGAGGATTGTAGAACCAGTTCACTCCTTTTTTCCATTAGCTTCTGAGTGGAGTCTGAGAGCTTTCTGGTCTTATTTGTCCGCTGGGCCTTAAAAAACTTAGACCCAGCGCTATGGACAGCTTCCACAAATCCGTCGTTGAATACGTCCACGTCATCGCCTAGGCAATCGAAACGGTTTTGGAGTTCCAGCTGAAAGCTCTCGGGGTTTTGGAGATGGAGTGCAGGACGGAGCGTAGACTTCATCAGTCGCGAGCGTTCTAGCTTAGGACATATATTCAACGTGCCTCTTACCAGGCGGTGATCGCTACCGGTTTTAACCGTACTGATCACAGAAACATCGTTGAATATATGTCTCTTCGTCGACATGATGAAGTCGATCTCGTTTTTAGTTGCACCGTCGGGACTCATCCAAGTCCATTTTCTGTGCTCGCCCTCGCGTTTCTTAAAGAAGGAGTTCATCATGTAGAGTCCCTCCTTCTCCAAGAAACCAGCCAGCAGATGGCCCCGGTGGTTCCGACGTCCAACCCCAAATTGCCCCACCCTCAGTTCGTCACCATCTCTCTTGCCCAGTTTCGCGTTGAAGTCCCCCATAACAACGGTGAAGTAGGTTCTGGAGCTATGCATGGCTTTTGAGATATCATCATACATAGCCTCCACCTCGTCGTCGGAGTGTGTCGAAGTCGGCGCGTACACCTGTATGACCTTCAGCGAGTATCTCTCAGATACTCTGAGTATAAGGTACGCCACCCTAGCCGACACACTCTCGATCTTTACCACGTTGTTTACGAGGGACTTGTGGACGATGAACCCGACACCTCCCTGGGACTGTTGGTCGCCCTCCCGGAAATAGAGCAAGTTGCCGGACTTTAGGATTATCGTGTCCTCGCCCTCTCTTCGGACTTCTGACAATCCCACAATGTCCCAACGCAACTTGCTCAATCCTTCCTCCAGTTCCACTAACTTTTCGTCGGTCCGCAGTGTACGTGTGTTGTACGTTGCCAGGGCCAGAGGTCGTCGGTGGTGGTAGCCGGATCTTTGCCGGAGATTCTTAGCACCCCTGACCCCGCTAGCACCCTGGCCGCTACCATAACCAGGGCACCGGGGGTCGCCGGAACCTCGGGGCCGCGGCCTTGTTTGTCTTTTCATGGGGGGTAGTTGCCATAATCGCCACGCTTGGCATGCGGGTTGGCGATCGCAGTGTCTCCACCGCACTTTAGGGATGCTGCTGCCCATCCCCCGGTGGTCTTGGTCGTAGTTTTCAGACATACCCGGGTCAAGTGTATGATCAGTAACACTTTAGTCCCTTAGTCGACTCCTACGACACCCACGGGAAGAATTGGGGTGGTGACAAATGTATTCTTACTGCCGTCACCACACGGCCAATGCATGAAATGTACTTGGCCTAGGCCCGTACATTTCATTAAACCAGTACCACAGTACTGAGAAGTTTAAAGAACAAATACAAATAATAATAATAATAATAAATACTCTTTATTGTACCACAAAGAAAAAGTAATACAAAGCAAAAAATAATTATTGATTTACAAGGTAGGTATCAACAGGCGGTCTTATCGCTAAAAAGCGATCTCTTCCAGACAACCTTAGGGTAGCGGGAAATACATAAAAAGAAGCTAAGAAATTGGTAGTGCATAACTGGCCAATAGTAGTATTGTGTATTTAAAATGTATTATGGTATGTGTATTTTCTTGACTCTTATACTGTATCATTTGACTAATAAATAGTAAACCTAATTACAAAGATATATTATGTAGAAGGTCGATCTTAAGAGAAGATTTTAGTAACACCACTATGAATGCAATTCTAAGGTCTCGGTAATTTATCTTCATAAATTAGACGTTCAGACCTTAGAATACTGGTTCAAATTTAATAATCCCGATTCGGAGGCCGAGGGCAGTCTGCTGTTAAATCGTGCAAATGCCGGCCCGCATTATTGCTGTCCGCGCGGACGCGCACCGAATCGGCGATCATCGCCTTTCAATCACCAGCAAATTAAATACCGACCGTCGCAAGGTAATAACCATGGACACAAAGCCACGCTTAAACGGATGGAAATTTAGATTAAAAGAAAACTCTCTTGCTACGCTCACCGCTGAATTAATCTTGTTTTAAATTGATTCATTATCTCCCTGGAGTGCCGTCGCTTGAGTTATAAAGGTATTAAATTTACCCTCGTCTCCCGACACTTGTCAATTAGGCTGCGGCCAGTGGGACAGTTGTTATGCACAATGCTTCTAACAACCGCTAACATGCTCGGAGCGACCTCTGAACCCTTCCTACCCCTGCGATCCGTATTCCGGTGTAGCTACCTAGTAGATAAGGGCTTGTCCATTAATCAGGTCATACGATTTTGGACGATTTTGAACCCCTCCCAATCACATGGTGATTGTTGGTGATATTTTTAGGACCCCTCCTAGCCAATAATGACTTGTAAATTTATTACCAACGTTTTTTTTGTAACACTTGTCCCGGGTTTGAAATCTGGTTATATTTAAAAAGTAATCTTAAAAAAGGATAGATGATTTTTTTTACTAGCTGCAATGCTGTTCAACAGAGAGTAATAAAATTTTACACGTGATTTGTCCGATGACTCCCCCCCCCCTCACCATATACAGTATGACGGTGTAATGGCAACATATCCCATAGGTTAATTATTATTTCTAGAGATATGTCTTCTTACTTATGACAATGGAACACACCAAATGATGGACACACTTTCTAAAACATAACGTAATAAAATAACATTGCATTTCTTTATCTTATGAAAGACAATGCGCATTTCTAAGGAACAAACCCATTAAGACCCTGTCTATTTTTTTAGACGGAATAAACTTTTGCGCTTTTGAATTTCACAGAATCGCCCAGGACCACTTAAACATGTGGAAACGATTACAACCAAAGACGCTTGACTACAAGGCACAATAACAACATCGTAGCGTCAGACAAGGAAAGCGCCACATGCTGCCAAAGGTGTGACAGAGAGGCTAAATCAACCCCAGATACCTATCTACTTGACGCTCGCCGCCCCGCCATTTTGCAACTAAAAGATCTACGATGCGTTTGCGCAGTTTTCGAAAGTCAAATCCTTATATCAATGTTTATAAAGTCGGAAATAGATATAAGTAGCGATAAGATAATATTGTAAAGGTTTTCCTTAGGGAAATGTGTAGTGTATGGAGGACACTTCGATTACAGCCGGGAAGAATGCGGGTCGCGCAGTTCTGTAACAGTTTCGATATTTTTGGAATATTATTAGATTAATTATCTAAATCGTACATTAGAATCAGTGGTTGCCGATCCAGTATTCACAGCTAAGTGTTTTATTACCAATTGTGTCGTGTGCATTCTAAATAATATATGTAAATCATATTTCATTAATTAAATTGGTTTAAATAATATAGGTACTATAAGGTACTTTGTAAATAATTGGTTACATTAATATTGACCACTTTTATGATAATAACTGAGTACACACGACATACCTTTTATGATTGTTTTGATTGTCCTTGTGTGATATTTGTGTATAGAATTATAATATTGTGTTGGGTTCGATTCCCGATATTTAAATACCTAAGACTTGAATAAGTGATTATGACATTGTTGTACTTTTATGTCATGATCGGAGATTGTGCGTCACAGTGTAGATCAGTAATGTTTTACTGATCCATTTATGTGTTGTTCTATAACCACTGTGTATAATTTAACATTGTGATTATCAGATTATGACTGATAAGTACTTAATCATGATAATATTTAAACGAGTTCGATCCTCGTTCAATTGATATTAGCCAAAGAACCATATATTGGATTGTTTTACAAACAGGGGTTTCGAATCCCTATTTACTGATATTTCTGACAACAGGCTAAGATATTGTGGACACTTAATGTTGATGTCAATTTAATATATAACAGACTCATTTCTGTGTGTTTGGAGTTCTTAAATATAATTGAATATTCTGAGTGTTATATTATACATTATTGTCTTGGAATTTTCATTCAAGAGGTTGTAATTGTAATTAATGTTACGGTGTAATGTAATAATTATTATTATTTACTTAGCATAAATAATACTTGCTTTTGCCGGGTTTTTCTGGGTTTCCCTGGTTTTAGCAAAATATATTGAATTATGTTCCCAGAAAAGGAAGGTGTTTAGGTACTTTTGCTTTGTGTAAATTTAAAGAAGTAGTTTTATTTGGTATGATAGTAATTGTTAATTTTCGTAATAGTCTAGTAATCTTTAATAAGGTTAAAGATTTTGTTATGTATTTAAAACTTAATAGATCGAATAGGAACACACCTTTCCTTACTAATTTGCGATAATATATTCAAATTTTATAAATCGCCATGTGACTTATCAATCAATACCCCTACTTACCTCAGACCTTACTTATTATTAAGCAATTATTTTCACAACTATTTCATTCCCTTAAGAAATAAAGTCGAGCCCGAATTAAATACACGCCAGATACCATTACACGTGGCGCCGCGTGACCAAGGATCTAGACTTTGTGTTAACAATACATTTTGATGTAACACATCTAGAAAAGGACTTGTAATTACTTTTAAACAAAAAAAAAATAAACACAACGTAGGAAACTTAAAATTAAATATGACGATCACAATTTTATTTCAATTATAAAACAAAGGGAAAGGTTTTACTTATACCCGAATGGTCTGAGAGGGGTATATTTATTTTGATCAATATTAATTCTCAAAATTTAAATCAAATATTATATTTATAGTTACCTATTTGATTTATTAAATCAATCATATGCGAACAGTCTGAGAGGGGTATATTTAATTATCGTTAAATGTGTGATATTAGTAATTATTTCAGTGTGTTTTACAAAATATAATTTGTTGAATGAGGATTCCAAGACATTTATTTAGAAATTTAAATGCTTTTGAAATTATTTTGTGTGTTCCATTGACTAAATTAGTTAGGTAGATAACGACAGTGTGTGATGATATTTTAGTGTATTATATTTTATAAATATTGATTTGAATAGGGTTAATTTTATTTAGCATTAAGCATGTCAGCAAAACGTAGCTTAAGACGTAGTAGTAGGTGTCGTACAGGACCGTCTTCAGAAGTTCATGTTTCACAGACACATGATATTAGCAGTTGTAGAAAGAATAATATTGTAATAATTCAGCCTTCAATAGAAAAACCTATTTTTCGTGGAATGGGAGACTCTAACCCGATGCACTTTATACAAAAGTTACGTAAATATATAAACTTCTTAGTGCAGATGAAAGGGCGTTAGATATCGCAGTAGAATGTTTGACAGAGCCAGCTCTAAACGTTATGGGACTTAGTAGTAAAAACTGGCGAAGCTTAGATGATTTTGAGACTGATTTTAAACGTCGTTATTGGAGTGAAGGACAACAAATGATTGAATTTACTAAGCTATTAAATGGGTCGTATAATCCTTGTGGTAAATTATGTATGTACGAATATTTTGCTAGCCTGATGGAGGTCGTTGGTAATTTAACTATACCGTTTGATGAAAGACTTTTAATTGATTCGGTAATGCGACATTTTCCAAAACAGATTCAACAGTTATGGTTTTGTTTAGGTAGTAAAGCAGAAAGAAACATTTCATCAGCAATCGATTTTCTTTTTGGTCTAGATCAGATTGACAAAGGTACGAGTCAAATCGGTTCCATTGGCCGTGACAGTAATAGTATAGCTACTGAAAATAATACACGACAACATTCACAGAGCAGGAGTAATAATTATGCGCTAGATAGAGGTTCATGTAAGGTAGCCCCTGTTGATAAACAACGGAGGAAGTATAGACCCAGGTGGATGAGGAGACTCTGGCGAGAACAGGGTATTAATGTAGATACAGATAATTTTACTCAGGGGAACGCTAATGATCTACATAATAAATATTGATTTTGGTTACATAAGATCCAGGTTCGAATCCTGTGTAAGAAATTCAAGTATAATCTAGCATATAATATTTACTCTATATTGTATAGATACCTAACGATACTATATATACATTTCAGTGTACAAAGAGAAGGTTTCAAGTTAAATATTCGTCTAAAACCGGCTAACAAGCTGTGCGTTACAGACGACTAATCAACGTTGAAATTCAAAATAACTTTAACATACGTCTAAAAACCAGCTAACAAGCTGTGCGTTACAGACGACTAGACAACGTTGAAATTCAAAATAACTTTAACATACGTCTAAAAACCGGCTAACAAGCTGTGCGTTACAGACGACAAGACAACGTTGAAATCTTAAAATCACTTTAACATTCGTCCAAAAACCGGCTGAAAAGCTGTGCGTTACAGACGACAAGACAAGGTTGAAATCTTAAAATCACTTTAACATTCGTCCAAAAACCGGTTGAAAAGCTGTGCGTTACAGACGACAAGACAAGGTTGAAATCTTAAAATCACTTTATAATCCGTCTAAGACCGGCTAAATTAGCTGTGCGTTAAACAAGACAACAAGACAACGTTGAAATTTAAAAAAAAAATCATTTTGTAATTCGTCTAAGACCGGCTAAATTAGCTGTGCGTTAAACAAGACGACAAGATAATGTTGAAATTCAGAAATACCTATTTTAATATTTGTCCTGACCAGCTTTTCAGCTGTGTATCAAAGAATCAAAATATATATTGAAAGTACTAAGAGATTGCCTAAGACCGGCTTTTCAGCTGTGTGTCAAAGAATTTACCAATGGGATCATTAAAAAAATAAATAAGCATCCTGTATACGAACGATGGTTATAGCAGCTCATATCTTCTCCGTGAGGAAATGACTCAGCAACATGTGGTCAAGTCTTTGTTCGAATTTGTGTAGATTGAATTTCAGTTTAATTGTCATGATTCAACAGATATTATAATTACATGACCATATCAGAAAACAAAGAAATAATAAATATACCTAAGATTTTCCAGTAATTTACTGCGCTGCAGGTAATAAAATATTTAACAAGAATAATACAGTGCAATGATTGCATTATATTTATTTTATACACATATTATAATGTTCAGTAACATGTGTTTTAAACATTAAAGTTTTGTATTTGGATTAAATATTTATTAATCGCAATACAAATGATGTAAATTACCATAAACAGATTTTTCATAAAAAATTGGCGATTTTAGTTCTTGATATATCGGTACTGTTGCGAATATGCATCAACTTTCGCCGTCATCTATAATAATAATAACAGTTTAAAATCTTATAACTGCCACAATTATTGCGTTTATCTAAAGATTTATACAAAAGAAAACAAGACCTCTTGACTATGTTATGAAAGTCGATAGTGAATGTATATATTTACCATTATTGGTAAAATGTAAAATTAAGTATGGATGTGAAATAAAAAACAAACCAAGTATACGTTTCAATGTAATTAACAATTACTATTATGTAAAAATGATGTGTGAAAATCTCTGGCCAGAGTAAAGGTGATTTTAAAAGAAGATGAATGTGTATATACCAAAAGTGATGACTGCTACAATATTGTTATTGAAATCTATTTGAATGAATGTGTCTCGAGGTTTAGTTTTCATATTATTCAATTAATTGGCAGAATATTGTATGAGATTAATGTTGCATAAAGACTTGTAACGATTACAAAGTGAATGTCTATACGGTTTTATATATTTTTTAATACATTACAAATACAGCGTGTTTTCAATTGATATTGAACACGACGATCATAGTTATTGGGTTTATTCATAAATATATTTACTACTATGATTATGTTAAGATTAATCAGTAAAGATTTATTTAGCTTGGTAACAGAAACATACGAGTCTAATGCAGTTTATCGATCCAAGATAAATGAATTTCATATTTAGAATTTAACTTGTTAATTGAAATAAGTATTTTAAAGATAACACGTATGTTCGATAGGTTGAAGTATTTCTCACGAAGGAAAGACCCAAAATGCTTAAGTGTTACTTGTTTATTGCCCACTTCAAGCAGACTCGAGTAGGACCATAAAGTCTGATTTTAAAATGAATAAGCGTTATTTAAGAAAAAAAAACGGGGTTGTTTGTTTATGTTGTTTAGTTCAAAGAGCAGCACTTAATTTTTTTTTATAGCCCTAGTTGGTGTAGAAAGTGAAAATATGTACATTTTAACTGTCTACAGAGAGGGGGGTGTAATGGCAACATATCCCATAGGTTAATTATTATTTCTAGAGATATGTCTTCTTACTTATGACAATGGAACACACCAAATGATGGACACACTTTCTAAAACATAACGTAATAAAATAACATTGCATTTCTTTATCTTATGAAAGACAATGCGCATTTCTAAGGAACAAACCCATTAAGACCCTGTCTATTTTTTTAGACGGAATAAACTTTTGCGCTTTTGAATTTCACAGAATCGCCCAGGACCACTTAAACATGTGGAAACGATTACAACCAAAGACGCTTGACTACAAGGCACAATAACAACATCGTAGCGTCAGACAAGGAAAGCGCCACATGCTGCCAAAGGTGTGACAGAGAGGCTAAATCAACCCCAGATACCTATCTACTTGACGCTCGCCGCCCCGCCATTTTGCAACTAAAAGATCTACGATGCGTTTGCGCAGTTTTCGAAAGTCAAATCCTTATATCAATGTTTATAAAGTCGGAAATAGATATAAGTAGCGATAAGATAATATTGTAAAGGTTTTCCTTAGGGAAATGTGTAGTGTATGGAGGACACTTCGATTACAGCCGGGAAGAATGCGGGTCGCGCAGTTCTGTAACAGTTTCGATATTTTTGGAATATTATTAGATTAATTATCTAAATCGTACATTAGAATCAGTGGTTGCCGATCCAGTATTCACAGCTAAGTGTTTTATTACCAATTGTGTCGTGTGCATTCTAAATAATATATGTAAATCATATTTCATTAATTAAATTGGTTTAAATAATATAGGTACTATAAGGTACTTTGTAAATAATTGGTTACATTAATATTGACCACTTTTATGATAATAACTGAGTACACACGACATACCTTTTATGATTGTTTTGATTGTCCTTGTGTGATATTTGTGTATAGAATTATAATATTGTGTTGGGTTCGATTCCCGATATTTAAATACCTAAGACTTGAATAAGTGATTATGACATTGTTGTACTTTTATGTCATGATCGGAGATTGTGCGTCACAGTGTAGATCAGTAATGTTTTACTGATCCATTTATGTGTTGTTCTATAACCACTGTGTATAATTTAACATTGTGATTATCAGATTATGACTGATAAGTACTTAATCATGATAATATTTAAACGAGTTCGATCCTCGTTCAATTGATATTAGCCAAAGAACCATATATTGGATTGTTTTACAAACAGGGGTTTCGAATCCCTATTTACTGATATTTCTGACAACAGGCTAAGATATTGTGGACACTTAATGTTGATGTCAATTTAATATATAACAGACTCATTTCTGTGTGTTTGGAGTTCTTAAATATAATTGAATATTCTGAGTGTTATATTATACATTATTGTCTTGGAATTTTCATTCAAGAGGTTGTAATTGTAATTAATGTTACGGTGTAATGTAATAATTATTATTATTTACTTAGCATAAATAATACTTGCTTTTGCCGGGTTTTTCTGGGTTTCCCTGGTTTTAGCAAAATATATTGAATTATGTTCCCAGAAAAGGAAGGTGTTTAGGTACTTTTGCTTTGTGTAAATTTAAAGAAGTAGTTTTATTTGGTATGATAGTAATTGTTAATTTTCGTAATAGTCTAGTAATCTTTAATAAGGTTAAAGATTTTGTTATGTATTTAAAACTTAATAGATCGAATAGGAACACACCTTTCCTTACTAATTTGCGATAATATATTCAAATTTTATAAATCGCCATGTGACTTATCAATCAATACCCCTACTTAC
Organism: Thaumatotibia leucotreta; assembly: GCA_025490895.1. NCBI lineage: Eukaryota > Metazoa > Arthropoda > Insecta > Lepidoptera > Tortricidae > Thaumatotibia > Thaumatotibia leucotreta. The sequence continues at coordinate 51,526 of JALPQI010004011.1, forward strand.
CTCAGACCTTACTTATTATTAAGCAATTATTTTCACAACTATTTCATTCCCTTAAGAAATAAAGTCGAGCCCGAATTAAATACACGCCAGATACCATTACAACGTGATTAATGGATAAGCCCTAATACCTATTGTCGATTATCGTATAGATATGTAGGACGTCAGACGCAATGAACCTAAATTAGAATTACCCTATATAAGCAACGATGCATTTGAACGCTGTAGTGCTAACAAACTGAGCTAAAATCACATTACCTGTGATTGAAGTAAATAACTTATGACTATATTATTATACTTTTTCATCGCACTTGCTGTCTAAGCGCGCCATTGCTTGCATACGTAGCGGGAGTAAGAGAAACGTGAAATTCCCTAGGGAGTAACAGAAATGTCAGTACGTCATAGAATAACCCCCTTATTCATAAACGTCTGCTAACTTAACAAGCCGCTAATAATTGTCTGTCCCTTTCGGTCTTAACAATGTGTTCATAAGAGCAAAAGGGACAAACAATATTTAGCGGCTTGTTAAGTTAGCAGACGTTTATGAATAAGGGGGTAACATTTTGTCTTTAAGCTTATTTTTTTGTGATGAAAAACATTGTATGTATCACGGTCGGTAAACGGAATAAATCCGTACTAACCTCGCTTGATGCACAATGTACCTACTATTATTTTACGCGTCATAAAATTACCTACTGCTGAATCACAAATTTCTTGTCTACCAGGCAGTGCCAATTATTATAATATTTATAAATTCTTTAACACACACATAAATTATTCTTGTATGCCAATAGACTCTGCAAACATTTTATTATTAATCATATAACATAATTTAAATCGAATACATCCTGTTATTGCGTTTTTGAACTGTGCTTGTTCATAAATTATGTTTTGATTTAAAATGAAAATGTTTTCTTTTCCCGAAACGTATCAATTTTAAAGTGGATGTTTACATTATATTTAGGTATATATATAGCGTAAAATTTCAGTGCTCTTGAACGTTGACTTAAGTTTTATAACTAACGTAGTTTCCATTTTCTAAAATATTGTACCCTACAGCAAAAAGTAAGTTCATAATTTTAAACTTCAGCATTTTAAATGATTAAAATTCTTAAACTTTTGACTTGTTCACCGACCGCTAACTTTAATAAAAGACTGTATAAACAGGCTTGGAGCTTAATTCGTAGTAATTATAGATTTTTCTTAGGCGGTTGAACGTTCTTGCTCTTCAATAACTACTTCCAGAAGCTCAAAATTGTTGAGATTGAGAAATATCAAAATAAAAATGAAATTTTTGGTGGTATCGTTCATTAAATGCAATTTATAAATCAGAATGTAAACGGTGTTGGTCACTTAGTTTGCGCTTTTGTATTGTATTGTATTTTGGCCCTTTTCTGCCATCAAACGTGCCTATTTTGCGTGGTGCCAATGTAGATTCGCAGATGTATACAGATTTCTTCACGATATTTTCCTTCACCGTAAAGCACTTGTGAATATCAAATTATATTTCGTAGGTATATCATTTTTTTGAAAACTTCATTGGTACGAGTCGGGGATTGAACCCACGATCGCTTGCTCGTGCGTTTTATGTAGGCTTAGGAGAGGCCGTTGTCCAGCTGTGGACTGTTATACGCTGACGTGTGTGTGTGTGTGTTTATTCGATTCAAGATAACAAAAAGTATTCGCAAAACTTTTTACCAACGTTACTTAGATTTACAAATGTGACAAAGTTTTGCGACTCTTTTTTGCCAATTACATTCTTGATTTATCTGACCTTCACAAGTTTCCAGCACAAATTTGTTGCTTTCAAACCTTCAAGATAGACTTTCTTGATTTAATTAGATTTATTTATCACCGTCACAGTAGACAGGGATTATTTTTATATTCTAATGTTTAAGGTTACAAAATAAAAAGATACTAACTGATACCAAGGTATTTTTTATTTTTAATTGGTATTCATAACACTCTCAGATAGCCTAAAGCCCATAAAACAGTAGCTCAATATCATATTAAATTACGTTTCTCTCATCTGCTTCTAAGATCCTTGAAGAAAATTGGATTCTTATGATAATTATTAACGGTGTATCGGCAATGAACACAATAACAGATTTTTTCATCAAAGAAATCCAATTTGATGTCGAGCGGAATATTGAAATTAGGTAGGTACCTGATGTGTATTTGTATTCTCTTCGAGAAACGCTTTGGGGCGAGATCCGCTTTTATCCAACTTCAAATATTTAATAGGGTTTTTCATTTTGATGGTATCGTCTCTTTAATCATCTGCATGTATTCGTCATCATTGCTCTTGGATATTTATCTTATCATATATTATTATGATATTACCCTGCCTATGTGATTTTGTACAAGTTATGTAGGAAGAGCGTGACGTGACGGGAGAATTGATAACAATATTAACGCATGCCTTCTTATGTCGTCAGTTGTAATATGAATTAATGTAACTGTCAAAGGAAAATCATTTCCAGCACAGGCCTAACGAATTTAATAAGTCTGTTGTATCTTTTCAGCTATTTTTCCTATAGCAATGATGTTCATCTTATTTGTTTTTGTGAGCTCTATTGGATCAATACTTAATTACTAACAGAGAAAACTGTTATTACAATTAACGAAATGGCTGGCGCTTAGGCCAATTATCATACAAAAATATACCTACGTCAAGTGTAATGAAAAACATCATAGTGAATTTAGCGTTTTAAATATTTTAATGTAAGTCACAAATCTAATGGCGTTTGAGCCATACAATGAAGATAGCGCATAATACAGCATTGACATTCATAAAAAGTGAGCAGGTATATTTGGAAAGCTTAATAAATGATGGTTCCATGTTGTCATTACTAGCAATGGTAAAAACTGGTTCAACATAAGCCACCAGGTGATGTTTTCCTTGCAATATTATCACTGCGGGTGATTGGTGATTGCGGTTGGTGTTTCAATGTACGCGTAGGATATTGTAATGTTGACTTTGGTCCAAGCCTCTAGATCACAGCACTACTTATCGACTCGAATTTGCTAGCGAAACTGTGATACCAATCGCAAACGCTCAGTAGCATATCGTAGTTTTCTCTTTCTCTCTCTCTTCCTGTTACTCTTTTTTATTGGTGTGACAAAGACAGTCGCGCATCATATTTACGCGACTGACTATGCACTCGGATCAGCGGCCCTACCGCGAAAAACGAAATTCGTAAAATTCAGGGATTTGTCTCTCTCACTCCAATGACGCCGTCGTTTGAGTGATAGAGAAAAATCCTCGAAATTTCCGAATTTCGATTTGCGCGATAGTAGGCCAGAAACATTTCCCGCCTGTGCCATTCGGTATGGTGTCGGGCGACAAACGGTGCTAATGAAGGCAATTTTTCGCAACCGGAGGAGTTATAATTAAACGTAATGAGGGCAATCATAATTTGTCCGTGTAATTACCCGCACTGATGAGCGTTTGTGCCCCCTGGGACACCTATCACTGGGCGGTGGGCGGCCTCCTTTGAGGCCAGTTTTCAAATGAAAATGTGACGTATCGGCATTACGTACCTACCTATAAATGGACTGAACCTAATAAGGTTGAATGGATCATTTGGATTATCTTTTACGATCAAAGCGAACAAAAAGTACACTTATAATGTTAAACATATTGAACAAATTAGCAAACAAGACCCGTCCATCTATTTTGTTGGCAGAATACGTTTTTCCGCTTGTGTCTCAATTTTTAGGGCGATGTTTTGATCACTAATTGGATTATATGAAATAAATGAACGGCTTCCTGAAATTATTTTTGCTGATATTGTTTAACAAGCTAATTATAGGTATACCTCGCTATTGTGGGGTTGATTACATTAGCAATTTATTGGATTGGTAGTCAAATAAATTTAATGTAGATATAATTATTATTTACCTAATTCTAATTATTTTAGTGACTAGTTGACTATTAATGATTAATAGAATGTACTCAACATGTTAACACAATCATAAAGGGCGTAACAAAAATAAATTATATCTATTTAAGGCTCAATTAGTATGGTATTCTGTATAGGAAAATATAAGAGAAAAATGTTCATTTATTTTTATTTTTCTATGTATAGTTAGGTAACCTATTTAGGCTACCGGTTTCATACAAAAACAAATTATGTTACGAAAGTAAACGTTTCTTCAACTTTTTCCTATTCAGAATACAATAGGCACTAAATGAGTCCTTAAATGTTTTACCGCTGTTTTTGTTAGAATCTGTTTTATTCACTTACATTTATTATTATTTAACTCTTAAGCATTTATGTCATAATCACAATTCAGAACACCATTTATTACTCTAGACATAAAAAAAATACAAAATTATGATAAAAACAAAACCAAAATCTCAAAATACTGTAATACCAATCTAAACTTAACTAAAGAACCTTAAAGCTAAAACAATTTAAACACCAATCAACTCTTTAGTAAATAAAAAACAGGTATGTAATATAACACCGAGTAAGATAGTTATTAGTAATGACTCATGATCGTGTCTCTGATTTAGACATAATAACGGAAACGGCTGTCCATTTAAAATTACTTAAATATAATGAATAATACCTTTGTCCCAATAGGAGGGTGTACAACAACGGTACTCTGGAGATAGCACCAGCGTCGACAATTACCAGCGCCGCAGGTGTTAGCGTGCTTCGGTGTCGCGCTAGCAATGCACACGGCGTTGCACTTTCTGCACCTGTCACGTTATTTCCTGGTCAGTATATACAATATTTGCACTAGAGGTTGCGTGCTCTATGTCAGGGATCGGAAAAATGTGCGTCATTGTTCGGAATAAGATGGACATGACTCCGAAGTTGATTAATTGAATAATTAAACGAATAATTTCTTGAAATTTGATTTCGAAGCTTTAAGCTGACTATTTGCAAATGTTTTCATAGTTACCGGTGTCAAATAGGTAATTTTCTAAAAATGACTAAATGATTAATCATTCAATCAACTTTGGAGTCATGTCCATATTATTGCGAACAATGACGCATATTTGTCCGATCTCTGTCTATGACCGATCGAGTAGTAAATTTGATAAATAATCTTGTACAAAAAACATTTTTTTTTCGGAAGCTTTGTGTTATTTCCGGACATAAAATTTACGGTAGCACGAACAAAATTTAAGGGACTTCCACTCTATATTATTTTATGGATAAGTTATTCTTTCTATTGACTGATTTAGTTATTTTATATGTACCCACTGAACTTATCTGCTAATATTAAATGCCATTTCTGAACGAGTATTCACTTATCGATAAATTAAATAGGTATCGGAAGGTAGTCCCTCGTTAATTGCCGTTATTGCCAACACGACTTCTATGTCTGGTTATTTCTATTCAAAATCACGAACTCTTTTCATATTAATATGTTAAACAACTACCCAAATTTGTATTCCTATTGTGTTGCTGTTATCATTACTCCAAATATTTGTAAGGAGGTAACAAAGAAGGAAGGTCAAAATAATGAACACACATTTTGGCACGGCTTTTTGTCAAGTAAAAAAATGGCTCACAATTCCTACTACAAATAATCTAAAAGCGGCAAAAAGGTCACGTAAAGAAGAACCGATACTAAATACAAATAAACGCCCGTAACATAAACCTTTAGTCCTTACCACTAACAGAGGGTTCTTAGTGAAAAATCGCAAGAGGGAAAATATAGATAGCAATTTACAGTCGCCATCTCTATGGCGTTAGAGTGCGTGTTCAGATATTTTTGAGCACCGTGGTAGCTCCTATATATGTATATCTGATGGCGACTGTACCAAAGAATTAGTGACAAAGGGTTCTCCTCACGGCTATCGCTGTCCTGGATGCGGCCAGTCAAAACAAATGGGCATCATATTTCACGCTTCTGAATAATGAGACAGAATATTTATTTTCGTAAAAACTTGTCACTAATCAGAATCGGAGCTTGACTCGAACTTTAAAAACGTTAATCTGATTTGAAATTCGTCATCATCATCATCAGCCTATGATAGTCCACTGTTGGACGTAGGCCTCTTCTATTAACTATGCGTATAGACGCATTAGGAGGTAAATGCCCATAATCGCCACGCTGGGCAAGCGGGTTGGCGATCGCAGTAATGTGTCCACTATGATGAATGATGATGCTGCTGCCCATCATCAATCTTTTATCAAATAATGGTCAGTGATTTGAGATTGATGTGAAACAATAAACCTTGCTCCCTAAGCTCCCCTAACCTTAAATACAAAAATTATTTCAATCTGCACAATCAGAATCAGAACATCTCGGGTGCACAGGGCATATTACATACCTAAGCTCAAGATAGTATCAAAACAGACATACAAAAATACGTTAGAATTTACCCCCTCAGGGGATACTCACTTTGATATAATTTCAAGTCTCCAAAGTCACTTTGTGTATTAAGAACTTTATGTAGGTATTGTAATCTTATACGACCTTATAATTTTCTCTCTTTTTTTTCAATTTAATCCCTCGAGGTTAAGTCAAGTACATACGTTTTTAATTCCCGAGCTTGACGTATGTAAGCAAGTGTATAATTTCCCGCTATTTTATTTATCCACCATTGGATAGGTACTTAAAATGTTAAGTACGTTTATATTGTATTTTATTAATATTGATATACTAAACGATTAGTCAGAAAATAAAAAAATAGCATGTCTAACTATGGAATCACGTCACATTTTCCATAGAAAATACATTATTGTTATAGTTTCATCTGGTTTATATTATACACGGTGTTACGCCAGCATTGCGAAAGATTTTAACTATGCATTCTAGACATCAAAATAAACAAAAAATATTATGAGACCTAATGTTAATTCAACCAAAAATAAAAAAATATTTTTTTTTTTAGGCCTATTTGAATATTTTTTAACATTTCCAGTACTTTTTATCATAACAACAATTTGCTTAAATTATTTATTTCAATTGTTTTTTTTAGGTAGAGGTTATTTCGTCAAGTCTATTCGTATTTTTTGATTGTCAGGGAAAAGGTGTGGTAATATTAGAACACATTGTGGTAGCATTGTAATCCAAAAGAAGTTTAATGACGATTTACGTCGAAAAACGTATTTCGAAAAAAAGGTTGATTATCTCTGAAATCAAGCCAATGTATTCATTCTCACCATTTAGATGGTTGGCGGTCCTCAACTGTGCGCTTTTCTCGTAACTTCCTGCCTCGCACAGCTAAACTTTGGAACGAACTGTCACAAGCGGTGTTTCCGGACCGATACGACCTTCAAACCTTCAAGAAAAGAGCGTACTCCCACCTTAAAGGCCGGCAACGCATTTGCGACGCCTCTGGTGTTGCGGGTGTCCATGGGCGACGTTAATCGCTTTCCATCAGGCGATTCGTCTGTTCGTTTGCCACCTATAGCATAAAAAAAAAAAAGCCGAATCCAGGAAATTTTATATAACATTAAAGACTCTAAATATGGTCAGGAATCCAGCATTAAAATCTTTCGGAATGCTGACGTAACACCGTGTATACCATTACCATTGCGAACACATTATTAAAAACTGATTTTTGACGCGTATGCAATGCAATGCCGTGACACGAAAAAACTCAGTTTGCTTTTTTCTATCGTTCAGTGGCAGATGACAGCTGGGAGGCGGCGGTGACGGCATGGCCAGCCGCTGTGGGTGGCGTAGCTATGCTGACTTGTGGTGTTGCCAGTTCTTTGAGTACAGGAGACGAAGACGGTGATGAGCTTGAAGTGGCGTTGTGGTACCACGGAGAACGAGTCTTAGACGTGCCTCCGCCTACACCAGGTTACTAAAATCAATGCACATTTTTTATTTTTCGATATACAGGGTGATTACGGGGTCGTGACGTGATCCCAACTATGATGAACGTGTTAAGCATCTTAACACGTTTATCACGTTTTTTCTGAACAAGGTTTCCCATGGTGCCTATATGAACTAACGTACTTTTTTTACCAGTAGGTAATGAATTACAAGTTCATTAATACACTTCCAAATATTAATCCCGATGCAAATGTGTTTACATAACTATGAACCGAGACTGGAAATTATGAACACTTTGCCGGTCGAAAAGTAATCAGGTATTTTTTCATTAATTTCATATTTTCCTATAGGAAATCTTGTTCAGAAAGACCTTCTTAACACCCTCGTTATCACCCTGTATAAGTTTTCAAAATCCTTGAATGACTAAGAGGAGAAATGGGGAGGTGATAGATATTCCAGCGAATTAGGTCACAGGATATTTTACCGACATTACGATTTTTTTTTATGTGATAAAGATGGATTGAATGTATTTGAGAAAAAATGGAATGCAGATATTATTGAAATGTTGTTAAACTTATTTTATACCTTATTCCTGTATAATCAATGTGTGATTATTTTATTATCATAAAATACAAAAAAAAAATAGCTTATTTTACGAACCACATAAATCATTATTTTGGAAGAAACTTTGAATCTAAATTAGGACACTAATCATAACTTCGCCTTCAAAAGTTTTATCAATTTGTCAATCTCAACTTCGTGCTGTTTCAAATATTTGCAATTAGCTTTTTCCAAGATGCTTTGTTAACAATATAAACGAGTAAATTAGCCATTTAACATTTCGTTCTTCACCAACAACATTTCTTATTAGAAAAATATGTTGATCGGTATTTGGTCCAAAATTTAGTGGATCTAATATAACCAGAGATCGGGTCAAAGTTGATTGAATGAATAATTTAATTTTGAAGCCTTAAGGTTACTTTTTGCTAAGGTTTGCATAGTTACTGGCGTCGAATAGGTCATTTTGTGAAAATGATTAAATGATTAACTAATTAATTCAATCAACTTTGGAGTCAAGTCCATATTATGGCGAACAATGACGCTTTTTTTCCGATATCTGAATAGAACATAATTGGTCACCTAACTACTACTTGTGATACTATGTGAGTATAGTCTCGGAATAGGTTAAAACTTGGCAGTTTGTATGGCACCAGATTGCAAGATTTCTATTCGTACTATAAATCACTCAAGCCCAAACTATTTTGCAAGCAGTACGGTCTAGAGTTACAGGACAGTTCGGTGCAATTCAATACATGGATTTATCGATACATAAATTGCACGATGTATTCCGAAATTGGAATCTGTCATCGTGTTACACCACATATGCCCTACATTTCGTACGTTGCAAGCACAGGCTGCATTCAAACTTTTACAAATTAATTCCGGTTTTGCCCTGTTTTGACATCGCGGTAATAGTTCCGAGTGATATCCAAATTACGTCCAAGTAAAAACATTTCATTTTCGAATATCACTCCAGTAAGTACTATAATTAAAGTAACACATGCACACAAACATAGCAAAAAAGGATATGAAGCTCAAGTTAAAAGAGAAAGAAACAAAAATGTTCTGCTTCATTCATTATAAAATACAAGCGTCGGGATTACATAGACCGGAGCCTTGGCAGCTGTGTTACATTTAATTAGGTTGGCTCGTTAGAAGTATAACAACGGATCCGCTGAACTAGCGGGGCCAAAAAACGTCTTAATTAAAAGCTCATGTTCGTGCTAACTAGGTAGTTCTTGTGGTTATGTGCGGACAAGTAGTATTAATTAGGGCGATATCTCACAGAGGCGTATATCTGGGGGGCGAGTAGGATTTGGATTACCATCGCTGGCATCGCTTGGCCGGGTCAGGAGAACTTTGGACTCAGTCTAACCAGTATAACTAAGAAACAGAGACCAGTAATGTAAATGGGTACTTTGAGATCATATTTAAACTGTTTTGCCTAAGGTGAATACTCGCATACGTTTGGCAAGAGAGAGGGAAAACAGCTCAAGGCGGCGCGTATATCACGCCACGTGAATGATGGCACTGCGCGTATCTTGATTGATTAAAGCGCTTATTGGTACTGCCCTGTGCTATTTGATAAGTTACTCTTATTCAATTATCTTCATATAAGCTTTTATCGGAACAATGATTTTGCGCATTACTGAGGAAATCAGTCTTTGTCTACAGACGAAGCGAAATCAATTTAGAATACAATTTTATATTATTTCTACTAATAGTGGTAGAAATACATGATTTTGGAATTTTACAACGTCCATTTATTATTGTCTGTTATTCATTTACATACTTTGTTTAGGTATCAATTACAAATTGCTTTCTCATTCTTTGTTGAGTGGATATAATTTCGAAGTTATTTACAATTTCTTAATCCATTCTTAATTCAAGAACCGTAACATTATTATGTTCAGAATCGCGATATCTGTCAGCGGGCAATACGCTCCTAATACGTGGCGTGACAGAACGAGATGGCGGGACTTACAGCTGCCTAGCACGACACCGAGGCACGCGCCGGTCACGCCGCGCGCGTTCTGCTGAGCTACGTGTTTCTCGTAAGTCAAGTCTTTATTTCCAAAATGTATTAATGTAACCTCTCGTGTAGTTTTACCTTACGCGAATATACGTTCTGGCATACGAGAGATTAAATGCAGATGATCAGGGACTAGAAACTACATGTTCTGGTTGCGATATCAATAGGTCACATAGGTCAATTTGTGTAAGGTGTCCCAAGATATTTATACATGATAGACCAATACAGCAACATCATCTACTAATGTCTCCCGAACTTATGATTTGTCTTTTGTGCGCTTATCACGAATATCTAAATAATTATACAATATAATTATGTGATGTTTCATTGCAAAGGATTCACTTCATACGGATTTGCATTCATGTGACGTCTGCTTTCCCTAAATCTGAATCTAAAGCGGACTCAGGTATGTCTGTAAACTGCGTCTCCCGAACTTATGATTTGTCTTTTGTGCGCTTATCACGAATATCTAAATAATTATACAATATAATTATGTGATGTTTCATTGCAAAGGATTCACTTCATACGGATTTGCATTCATGTGACATCTGCTTACCCTAAATCTGAATCTAAAGTGGACCCGGTTATGCCTGTAAACTGCGGCCAAAAACAATAGAGGATAGACAGTATCATCCTTCTAATTGGGGTACATACGTACACTGCGACCGCCAACTCGCGTATCCCTATAATTGGAGGCTTTTGTTCAGCATTGTATGTGTATTGACTGACATGATGATCTGTTATCAGGAGGAGCAACGGGCACTGCACCCGTGCCTGCAGCTGCAGCTAGGACTGTGCGGGCCGCCGCCGGAGCCGCTGCCTGTCTCCCTTGTGCTACTTCTCTTCACCCAGCCCCACACTACACGTAATCATATAGTTTAACCCTTGATATTTTTTGTTACAATCTGTCTTTATGAGATTCACGATAGAATATCTCTTCTTTTCTGCGACCATATATAACATGGACGTCTAACGCCAGCTCAAAAATGCCCCCAAAATATTGTTCAATTGTGCCAAGATGGGCAGGACATAGCGCTTTTCTTAACACCGCGCATATTTCGGCGCAACACCTTTGACAAATGCTTATAGAATATAGCTAATCAAAAGTTTGATGCACCAATCACAACTATTTTTAAATGGCGGTTTAAGTTTTTATAGGTTGACACTGAAATTCTTTGTTGTGATGACATTTGTCAACTAAAATTCAGGACCGTTTTTGAAAGGCAATTTACTATGACGTGCGGCTTCCATGCTTTATTTGTTCGTAGCTTCTTTTTCATAATTCAAAACCAATACGTACATTTATGGCTTGTATCTCTACTATTTGCTTTTTACGGTTTTCGATGGGTCTGCTCCATTTGCCCTCATCTCACTCAGGATTCCACTTTGGAGTCCCTCACAATTTTCGGGATTCTTTTGTGCCATAGATAATTCAGACATGAATGAAACCCCACGTCAAAAATAAATATATCATTTCCTAATGACAATCTACTATTGCCTAGATGGTACCGTGAGCGCGAAGCTCGTCTACAACCAGTGGCTGGAGAAGGCGACACATGGACCTGGGCCGGCGGCGCAGCGCTATGCGTGCGCGCAGCCCGCGCCGCGGCTGGCGCGTGGTTGTGCAAGGCGTATAGCGCGCTTGGAGACGCCACGGCGCGATTACGGCTACTCGTCGAAGTTCCTTTGACACTCACGTTACATCCTCAACTTGTGGTATGAATATGAAAAAAAAATGTTGATAGTTTATGCCAGTGTTATTCAATACGATAATTTATAAACGACCAAGTAAGATGCAGTACTACGATGATAAGATATGTAAGGCGCGATTAATAAAGTACAGGCTGAAGTCAAATTTATTGTAACGTTACCTGGTAGAGCGGGAAGACCAAATTTAGATTTTTTAAATGTCTGAGCTTACTAAATATTCCTGCATACCTATTACCATAGCTATAGCATTTTCTACATTCCAAATTTTTCCTTACATTAATTTCCATTTTACGTCTCGTTGGTTTAAGAATCGTAAAGTACCTAATACATAATGGGAAAGAATATTATAATTATCTCCTGAAAGTCTGCCTTGTACAGTCAAGTGCAAAAATATGTATTGAAAGAATCCTCGCATAAGTACGACGTTCTTATTACACGGGATCAAAGTGCACTGGGACATGTTTTTGATTATTTTTATGTAAACTTTATTTTGCCTTTGACTGAACATTTCTTTGTTTCAAGCATTGTATTTACTTATTTCAAATGTCTTGGATAGGTGGCTGCCAGCGGCAGCACGGTAAGATTCAACTGCTCGGCATCAGACGACGAAGCGACGCTTAGTTGGCGGCACGACGGTGCGCCGGTGGCCGGCGCGGGCGGCGCAGGAACTGCAGCGCTCGTGTTGCGCGGTGTAACGCGCGCCGCGCGCGGCGTGTATCAATGCGAGGCGCGCCGTGGCACGCGCGCGGTGCAAACCAGTGCTGAGCTTCGACTTGGAGGTAACTGCTTTCAGTCACTATGTTCCTAACGCTAGGCAATGTGCTTATAAATATAAAACAGTTGGCGGCACGACGGTGCGCCGGTGGCGGGCGCGGGCGGCGCGGGAACTGCGGCGCTGGTGTTGCGCGGTGTTACACGCGCGGCGCGCGGCGTGTATCAATGCGAGGCAAGCCGTGGCGTGGCACGCGCGCGGTGCAGACTAGTGCTGAGCTTCGACTTGGAGGTAACTGCTTTCAGTCACTATGTTCCTAACGCTAGGGAATGTACTTATAAATAAAACAATTCAAGTAGATACAATTTAAACTCAGTTCATTGACGTAAGGTAAGCATGGAATAATAGTACATTATTGCAGAGGCCGGGAAAGCGAATTTCGTGGATGAGTATTTTTTGTCAATACTCTGACGTATGTAATGACAATTACATACGAATCCACGAAATTCTATTTCCGTCCGAGGCACATATAGGACTTTTCTCCAAACATGCAAGGAAATAAAACAAAATTTATTACAATCGATTAAGTAATTCTTCTTGCAAATTGAATAACAATTGAAAAGAAAAAATCTCTTATGATTCCCGCCTAAACTTTTTTTTAATGCATGGTCGTTCATAAAAAATAGTAACGATATCTATGGTTTCATTAAACCGTACCTACACGACCTGACACACCGAGGCGTTTGTAACTCATGATAGAACGAGACGGCCATAGATTTGATCGCCGTCTCTCGCTCTATCCAGACCAGGCGTTTGGTCGTGGCTTTAGAATTTGGCTGTATGCATTTTTTTCAAAGTCCAAAAGTAGTTTTTAAGAAGTAAAAAAACAATACATTAATGGATTTTAGTACAATTTCGCGGCCGCAAAAACTGTACAATAATGAAAATCTTTTTTTTTAATTTGAGCTGGTACATAAGAAGGTACTTTGCGTTTCGTTTTTGCTACATTAATGCGAACATTTCCGAGCATATTGGAGAAAACGTATATTTAACACAGTTATGCACAGAAAAAAAGGTCAGTTTAATGAATAATAAATGAATAACGCCTTACAAATTGGTTGGTTAGGTAGATGTGTTACTGCGATCATAAGCGAAGTAGCTTCGATTTTTTTTTAATGTAAAGCGAGAACATATTATATAAAATTAACATAACTTTACACATTCGAATGTTACTATCTTACTCTACTGTAAACCAAATTTTATATTTCTTGATGTCACGACAGAATGCCAAAACGCCAGGATAATTTCTTTATTCCTATCTCAGTTTTGCTCATTTTTTGAGGATCTTTTGTAGATATTTTTGTGTCCAAATTGTACCTCAACAAAAAATTAAGTAACTAACCATGTGTAGGTAAACATATAGGTATTTATGTTACGTAACAAACACAAGATTCCAATATGCTAGTAAGTAAAATACTTCAACATTTTGTTGAAGCCTGAACCTATATTCGCTTTCAACTATGACTGTTTTGCTAAGGTATTTTTGAAGTTAAGTTCTTAGGAAATGATCCACCTTTCCCACTGACGCATCTTTCCCGATCTTACCCTATTTATTAAACTAGGAATTTAAGGAAGCTTCAAAAGCAAATTCAAATAACTGTAATTGATATTACATTTATGCCAATTACTATGTAATCACAAAAATATAACTATTATAGTTTGTTACCACACAAAGTAGTCTTTCATGTGGAAATTGACCGTAGAGAGCGTTTGCTAATCTAGTAATATACGCGGCCCTTCAGAGCTCAGTTCCCCGTGGATTTGAAAAAACCGAGGGAAAGAAATGGACCCACTTATAAACTTGTTGCAATGTAAAAAGCACTCAACACTCAAGCGCCGAGCGGCTCATGAACGCAATCTCTGTAATGATATCAGCAAGATGAGAGCCCACGGGAGCGAGCGGCGATCGGTTTCGCAATAAAACGATTTTTGTTTTAAAAAAGAAACCTTATAACTTTCATACAGATACGTAAAATTCGTAACAAATTTATATCACTTTATTAGATGGAAACCGGGCGTGAAAAGTGATTTGGTGATGTGGGGGCGGTTGGGTGTTGTCATTCGATCAATCTCAATGTAGGAGTTGAGGAATCAATCAGGGTTCGGCGGGCGGCGAGCATCGGGCCGGGCCGCGCCGGGGGCCGCAAATATTGGACCAGACGTGTCTTTTGTCATGCTGACAATGCCCTCCTTTGTGCTATTTAAATTAAAGTGGATGCTGCGCATTCTTGCGGCTGTTTCGGTCAATGCCGGCTTGCCAATTTCAAAAGTAATTTTCAAGTCCTCTGTGGCTGTATTGATTGAGAAGGAATCTTTGGGAATATTACACTGAAGGCACAAATTTTCAAAATAAATTTATAATCTGTGACACATTGTATTCAAGCCTAATCTTGTGACGTGTCCTTAGGTGGTATGAATAATGGATTACTCCTAATGCAATCGACGCTAAGAGTGATGATGGCTCAAGGGAGCTCAGATGTCACTAAACCAATCTCTCTTAAGCGCACTACTAGATAATTATATGTAAGGAGAATACGCAAATGATAGTTAATTAAGATAATTATGCTTTATATTGGAAGCGTGTATATTAATGTAGGTACAGTCAAGGATTCACGTACCGTTTTTGCTCTTGTCACTATGACAATACAGCTCAAAACGCAAATACATTTCCTTTACTATACGTAGGTACATTTACGTAGATACCTGTAAGTTACAGTAGCTTGATAGTAATTATTTACATTTATGACAAACAATGTAAATTACAGACTAATTGGTTACCGTAGTCTATGGAGAACTACTAGAACTAAAAACTAGAACTGAAAATATTAAACCGTAATACTGGTCGAAAGAATAAAAACGTGTATTTTTTTGTCATATTATGATAGCGCTAACATTTCTTCTCGTCTACCATACGCATTACCAGGAGAATAAAATGTGACAAATGACGATGACAGAACGAATAAAAAAATCACGTGATTACCTACCTTATTTCTATATGACTTAGCGATCCGCGTCTTTGTAAGGCCCCCAATAAAGTGCATTATCTTCGTTACTTATGTAACATCCAGTTACAGTATTAAACTAACAAGAAAGTCACATAGTTAGGTAACTGTGATTTGAATTTAGTTTGTAAAGTGTGCACTTGAGAATCCTTGCGTTAAAGTTAAAACTATATCTGCCAAGTTCGCTTGCTTGGAGTCGAAAGTTGTAACTGTGATAATAAAGTAAGCTTTCATAAAGAGAATTGCTTTTATCTTGGTGAACATATATATCAATAAGATACACAAGTAACTAAATAAACATAGTAATGCGATGACGTGGATTTATCACTGTGTATTTCGAACTAGCTTTTGCGTTAACGAGATAGAGTATGAATACGGGAGACGAAATTTATACGGTCTGTATCCTGTTTGTGGTGTTATGAAAACATGAATTAAATCACTGGTTTTGTACTGTTTTACTTTTTGGGGCTTTCCGAGTAAATGCTTATCCATTTGTTTGATTACATTTTCAGTTAAGTATTATAAATTTTTGTGTGTTTTGAGATTTACAACAGTTGTAGTACGTTTCACATAGACTAATACATTGGCATGATATTGACGTTCATGTTACGATAATCTGCAACAACTACTATTACTATTAACACTTTGAGCGCGGGGAACTCCCGAGGGGAGTTCTCTGTGGGCGGTCCATTTTCGCTACAAAGCGAAAAAATCACGGGATCGGCTACGAGCGTAGACCGTAGCACTCATCCGCAATGAAAGTGTTAATGTGACTTACGTTACGAGCACATCGCAGCGCAGGTTGCTAACTATTTACTTCATCGATTTCAATTCAGTATTCAATTCAGCATTTTTAGTGACCCAGTAGGCTTAGCACATGATTAGTGCGACAGTATGTCGCCGTGAGATAGACTATCCATCTCTTTTTATTCATATTGTTAGTAAAAGATGGAAAATCTAGCGACATACTGACGTACCAACCATGTGCTAAGCACACAGGTCACTAACACTGCTCAACGCAATTCGTAATCAAATGAATTATCTATACATATAGATATTATTTTGGTACAGTCTAGGGCATTAATATATTATATACTTTTTCTTTAGTATGTCTGGAAAATAACGTCTACAATTTTATTGTGTACGGTGGAACGAAACGACGATCCCTCCCGTTGCCGACCGAGTCTACCAATCATTACGAAGAACTTTCAGTATGGAACCAACATCGAAAAAGTACAAAGAAAATTTACTTTTCCATACTATTGAATTCTAACTTATCACTCACTTTGTATGAGGGGTTAATATTTTTTTAAAGATTATTCGATGTTGATACTATACTGAAGGGTCATCGTAATGTTGGTAGACTCGGTCGGTAGCGGGAAGGATCGTCTTTGCATTCGAATCTGTATATGCATGCTCACCAAAAACACATTCACCATTGTTCAACGAAATGTACGTAGACTGCTGTGGCTACCCAACAGTGCCAGTGTTCATAATAACATTCTTCTAAAAACAGAATCAGCGCCAGAGCTTCAGTACACATTCATCGAGCAAGCGCTGCGCGCGGGTGGTGACGTAGCATTGCGCTGCGCGGCCGCCGCTGCGCCGTCTCCGCGGATAGCGTGGCTGTTGGATGCGCAACCTCTTGCACACTATCGCGCTCCTCATCGGTACGCGGTATTTACCTTCACTAGAAATAACGTAGCATTGCGCTACGCGACAGCTACTGCTCTGTCTGCGCGGATAGCGTGGCTGTTGGACGCGCAACCTCTTGCGCACTATCGCGCTCCTCATAGGTACGCGGTATTTAGCTACGCTAGAAATAACGTAGCATTGCGCACCTTCGCGCTCCACACAGGTACGCGTTATTTATCTTCGCTAGAAATAACGTAGCATTGCGCTGCGCGACAAGTCGACAGCCGCTGCCCGCCTCCGCGGATAGCGTGGCTCTTGGACGCGCAACCTCTTGCGCACTATCGTGCTCTTCACGGGTATGCAATATTATTTACCTTGGCTAGAAATAACGTAGCATTGCGCTGCGCGGCTGCTGCTGCCCTACCTCCGCGGATAGCGTGGCTGTTGGACGCGCAATCTCTTGCGCACTATCGCGCTCCTTACAGAGGTATGCGATATTATTTGCCTTGGCTAGAAATAACGTAGCATTGCGCTGCGCGGCTGCTGCTGCCCTACCTCCGCGGATAGCGTGGCTGTTGGACGCGCAATCTCTTGCGCAATATCGCGCTCCCCACAGGTATGCGGTATTTACCTTCGCTACAAATAACGTAGCATTGCGCTGCGCGACAAGCCGACAGCCACTGCCCCGCCTCCGCGGATAGCGTGGCTGTTGGACGCGCAACCTCTTGCGCACTATCGCGCTCCACACAGGTACGCTGTAGCGGTATTTACCTTCGCTAAAAATAAAGTAGCATTGCGCTGCACGACAAGTCGACAGCCGCTGCCGCCCTCCGCGGATAGCGTGGTTGTTGGATGCGCAACCTCTTGCGCACTATCGCGCTCCTCATAGGTACGCGGTGTTTACCTTCGCTAGAAATAACGTAGCATTGCGCTGCGCGACAAGTCGACAGCCGCTGCCCGCCTTCGCGGATAGCGGTGGCAGTTGGACGCGCAAGCTATTGCGCACTATCGTGCTCCACACAGGTACGCGGTATTCGCCTTCGCTAGAAATAACGTAGTATTGCGCTGCGCGACAGCTACTGCTCTGCTTCCGCGGATGGTGTGGCTGTTGAACGCGCAGCCTATCACTTCTCTGATCTGTGCTATCGCGTTCCTCAGAGGTACGCAGTACACAGGAAATAACATATGGAATCACGTCTATTGCAATAGGTAGTTGTTCTTGACAGCGCTGGCATTGGACAATCCAGCGACCACAAAACATGTTGCTCTCTACACAGTACTATCGTCAGTTCAGCTTCAAAATGAGACTTCAAAATTTTATATCTCTTCTCTACACAAATAAATACATGCACGGCGATTGCATAGCGGAATAGAATTTAAGGTACAGTCGGGTTCAAAATTGCATGGACAGTTTATGAATGTTTTTTTTCATAAATCGTCCATGCAATTCTGAACGCCACGTATACGTTTTATTTTAGCCAAGAAGTGTTTTTTTCTCATGGGAGGAAATCCGGTTTACAAGGAAGGATTTAACCGACTGCAAAAGAAAGTACCTAGGTACTAATAAAAATGATAACCCAGGTGAACAATATGAAAAAATCATACCCTCGGATTTCTTAAATTGTCTCTTATCCTATTATATGTAAGTTACCCACTAGAGAAAGCCAAAAAAAGAATCCGTGTTACTACACCTGCTAGAGTAAAATGGGTCAAAAGAGTTACTTTAAAAAATATGTAATTAGAATCACGCCACTAGGTACACTAGTTACACTCCCTTTTATTTGATATTAGCCAGCTAAATCTGCTAGGATCAGGTACATGTTATATTGTGATATTTTTTAAATCTCCACAGTCACAATGTCTAAATTCCACAGATATACAGTCACTGAGGAAACAGGAGCGGGAGGGGAAATAGTGTCTGTATTAAGGCTACGAGCGCTGTCTGCAGCCGACGGTGGTCGTTACACTTGCCGCGCGCACAACTCTCGAGGTGCCGCGGAGCACTCAGCACGCCTCAATGTCTATGGTGAGTGCTGAATGAAGAATGGTGAATACATATCCATATCACAATATTATAAGGTTCCATGTTACATCTTCGTGGTAAGTAAACCTGGAGTAAGTGTCAGAGTGGCAAGGTTAAAATTTCAAACTGACTAAAGTGTAACGGTACACGGTTCTATGTACCTAATATTCGAGCAGCGAAATGATGAATGAAGGATTGAAGGTGGTGGAATATTGTTGGGAATGGACAATGCGTCTTGCCTGCTATCGGTTGGTGACGTTCACTGTTTACCATCTGCAGAATTCTGAGGCAATTTGAAGCACACATGATACGCCTAGGTATGGTTAGCGCTAAACCAAAACAGCATTAGTACGGAAGATGGGAACAGTGGTTTGACAAGCGTAATTTCCGGTTTAGCGTTTCAAATTCTTCGTTCCTCATAATCATAATCATAATCATAAATGATTATGATTATGATTATGATTATGAGGTTATGTATTCTTGGGTGTAGTTTGCAAAAAAGGTAAGCCGCAAAAATATCTGATACAATACAACCTTACTTAGAGGGATTTTTACGGCTTTGTGATATATTATAATATTGTCATTGACTTGATTATCATATTTTCTTGTATGGCTTTAGAGTTCAACCGAATTTGTAATGTCATTCTACAAGCTTACTCAAGTAGAATCGATGTTGAGAGTACTTTGTATTGCAGGCCCGCCATCCATCCGAGCCGCGGGCCCCGTGCGAGTGGTAGCGGGCGCCAACGCCACCATCTACTGCCCCTACGCTGGATATCCGATCAGGTCCATAGAGGTGCATTCTATAGGATGATTCCTTTTACATCACTACACAAATACACAAGCACAAGTTCACTTAGTAGACTAATTCTGCTCACGTAATATCAAACTTCGCAGAGATGTTTAAGTTTCTGGTCACGAGTTCTAGACGCTGCAATACAATAATGTTAATAGGGTAAATTGAGACGTATCAAATTATTGTATACATTAACCCTTGATATGTCTAAGCACTGATCTGTGACGAGGAAACTATTAGAAAAAAAATATTCGCGACACACGAGGGGTTAATACACTCTCGGTCAAAGAATACGAGTCAGGGTGTAGGTAATGTTTATAGAAAATACTGCAAACGGGCTGATATCTGAGACAGTTGTCAAATATTTTCAGGATTTTTAACATCATATTAACTAATAACGGCTTTAAGGGTACCACTGTCGACTTCATCATAATTTTATTGCCTGTAGGTAGGTAGACTTAGCACTAACAATTTGTTTATGTTTATACAAAACTCACGCGCATTAACACAACACATAATGTTGCGCTATGTTTGGAGTTTGATAATTTATTGCATATCATGTACTCAGTGAGGTATGGTGGTGGCGAGACGGCGAGCGCATAGGCGGTGCCGGTCGC